>OMKR01053175.1:23197-35496 GCA_900302355.1 Cyttopsis rosea
AAGTATGGAAGTTTGAGAATAATATTGTTATTTTCTGCTGAAAGGCAAGGAATATTCCTACAAATTGACCATTTGCATTTGTGAGGCCACGTTCAAAGTGACAAACCAGAGCATGTGAGGCAGGCAAGAACTTTCAGAAAATACAGTATTAAAAAAGCCCACAAAGGAGCCAGTGAGAGCAGGGCCGCTTCAATCCCCTCACCGGGACAACACCCACCCCACCCTCACCCGCTTCCTTACCAGGACATTTTTTGAAGCACTTAAGGATTTAAATGCGCAATTACCTGAAATTCCACTGTGAGCATCACACTGCTATTTTCGATGTGCAATTTTGTCCTTATTTCTCTTTGCCTCCAATGTGTGTACGACAGTAGCTCATCATTAATGTATCAGTTTAACCTGAGCAGCATTTTTTGATCTTCTCTGCCAATCAAATCTATCCAAAGCTGGATGGGGGGTTGCCATTGAGTAGTGCATAGATTACTTGTTAAAAACATAAAGGCTGCATGTGGCCCATTGACTGGGTGAGGTCCTAGGTCGTTGCCTATTCAGCCTATAAGGCACACAAGCAATGTGTGAGGCCTTCTACAGATTATAGTACACGTTGGGGAAAAAATGCACAGCTATTTTGGAGGAGTTTTGCAGCAAAGCTGAGGTAGAAGTCGACCAAAGGCCTCTCTCTCTATGCTTTAAATCGTTAAAATGTCACGTCTATAAAAGGTCAAATCAACAAAGGAGGGAGAGGAGGCGAATCAGATATTAAAAAAGCAGCTCATTGCTTCTGTGGTCTCACAGAGTTTGATTAATGGCCTAAACATCAATGCCAAACCATGCTAATGGCCACACTCTAACTCTCTGCTGCTTTTTTCCACCGCCCGCTCCCCTGATGAGTTCAGCACACTCCACACGAATGCAAACTGACTGGGAATGACAAAATTATTGTTCTTTTTCAAAAGCAATGATCCTTTTGGGAGAGAGGGAGGGAGGGTAGGATAGAGAGAGCAATGAGCCTTTATGGATGAATGCACGCGACTGCTGGTTTGACTGGCTGGTTGTTCATTTGTCTAATTCAAGTACAGATGTACTGGTAACTTGTCTTGGCCTTGTACTATGAGAGAACGATAGAGACCGAGACGGACAGACAGACAGGCGAGCAATAGAGAGGAACAGAGACTGAGAGGGAGAATAATGGTGTTGATGTATGTGAAGCCTCAGTGGTGGTCTGAAAGGAAGCGCCACAGTCTGCTCTTGACATGCTGGGAGGAAAGGAACACTCCTTCATTTGCCACTTACAGTAATGCGCATTCATAGCGTCAGCGCTGCTCGTCTTGTTAAAAATGCATCTGCGTGAGTAAGGCCGCAAACTAAACAGCCGTAGTCGAGCAGACATACCATCCGTCCAGCTTACTTTATATCGGGAGTAAAAAGAACAAGGTCTTCTTTGACATACTCCATCGGCGCACTGCAGAGAAACCTTTACTGGAAACTTGCCCTCACAATGCATTGTAGGATACGCTTGTACAATGTTTGCATATGACAAATACTAACTCGGCATACTAAATAGCACGCCATTACATTTCAGACACAGATTTTGAGCCTCTGCTTTGATGAACCCAAAGCGAGATCCAGATATGGCGAATAATGACCTAATAACTCTAATGTATGTGTGATCATATCACGAAAAATAATTCATCATTCAGAAAAGTCAACATTTAAGTGATAAGCTTTGTCTTTATCATATAAATAACATACACTGTTGTCCTTTTTTAGCGAGAACCTGAAAGATTTCACCAGTAATCCCCCTTGTTGTTGCCGATACAGAACAGCAGCCACCTTCCATCTCTGCCCGTCACGTAGAGCCAGTCTGTGGAACGGAATCTGTACTGGATGTCGATATGGATGACAGGAGCACGGTATTAGAGCGAGGACTCTTATTCTTATTAGAGAAAAAAGAAAGACAGAAAATAAAACGAAACAAAAAAATGTGGTTGCTGACAAAGACTCGGTCGGTTCGACTAATTACGAATGTATTGTAAGTCGCTTTGGACAAAAAGCGTCTGCAAATTGACGTAGGAAGATATTTTATTCATTCAAAAAATTCTACTTTAGTCAATTGAGCGCATTCATAACAGATTTAAGTTTGCATTGTAAAAGCCAAAGTGATTTAAAGATGACAAGAAAGACAGAAGAAAGACGTGTTGCAGTTAATTGAAGAGCAGATTAATTCACAGAGGCTAACCAGCAGATGAGAGCTGCTGATGGAGCGGTGACTGAATGCATTCAAACAGAGATTAGCATATGAAGCGAGCAGCCTGCACGGGGAGGCACGACGACAATGCCGCTCGATTCACTGTCTAACTCCCAGCGTGGGATCACATTCTGATTGAGACACAATAAAGGGAAAAAAAAGAAGAAAAAAAACGAAAGGGAAGCCACCGTATTGTTTGTGCATCTAGGCCGCCGTGGATCAGCGTGCTCACGCATCAATGAAGTGAACGGCCGCTGAATACCGATGCGCTCGCGGGACCGACAACTTTTTCGCCGCGATCCACAGTCTGCCGGACAGTACGTCGGCGCAGATTTGTCGAGGATCTTTACAGTTAACGGGGCGTCGGCACGTCGCCGCGGCTCCCTGTCCGATTTTAATTAGCGCGACCCCGATCCCAATGCATCATGGGAAAACAGCCGTCTCTGGAAAACAAGACTTTATTTTCCCCGGCTTCCGTCGATGCCACAAGCCTCTCCTGAGCCCGGCGCGCACGCCCAATGAAATCAATCAGCAAGCTGGCTCAGTGTGGAAGTACCTGTCGTTGTTTCAACCCATCACAGAGAATTACGCTGGCTATTATCGTGCAGAATGTTGAACGTCTGTCGCGGTCTAGACCAGGGGTTCCCAACCGGGGGGGCCAGACCCCCACAGAGGGCCTCGAGGCCTTGGACGATTTGAGGCGTGTGCTTTCGAAAAGTCAAATATCGGTTCAAAGATCCACAGGAGTTCTAGTGCAAATTTATTTATATGCAAATATACTTTTCAAACAGAATTTATGGCTATACGTCATATGTATTGTACTCCCTAAAGACCTTGCTACCATGAAAATAAAACCAATACTGATAAAGACAATCGCTGACCGCTAGTAAAAAGAGGTATTGTAAAGGTATAAAAAAGGGGGGTTTGATTGAACCGGGTTTGATTTAGGGAAAAAAGTTGTGGACCCATGGTCTAGACAAAATTATAAAGATAATCAAATTCAAACAGTTAAGATTTTTCTTCGATTTCTTTGTGTAGAACTCTAATTAAGTGTTTTTTAAGACGTATACTAATGGAGCCGATTGTGTACTGTAATGTACTGTACTCTAATGTATTGTAAGTGGACGTGTCATAAATGTTACATGACGCCTGATCGCTTTGAGATTACTTAATTACTTGAGCCGACTGCGATCATTTTGTAAAATCGTTAGATTCCACCATCATATGTTTCCATCCAACATCAGGTGGATTTTGAGTCATGTTAAAAATGTTAGAAACAAATTAAATGCAAATTAGGCGTGTTTCCAACAGCTGGGTTCAGGCTATTTTACAGTATACCCAAAGTTTCATGGTCCAACGTTCAACGCCAATAAATGACTCTTCTTCAAAAGGTGGATGTGCATCATTACACTATAACAGGGTTATTAAATGATTAAAAAGGTCTGATTCCGCCTTTTGTCTTTAACGAGTCTAGTAATATCTGCTGCGTGCCCATTTGACGTCCTGTGCGATCTGGACTGTGCTGACTCAGCCGGCAGGATAAAACTAGAGTGCATTACATTATACATTACATTGCCATTTAGCAGAGGCTTTTGTCCAAAGCAACTTACAATAAGTACATCACAGCATCAAACCAACTGTGTGTCACAGTCACATCCGGCTAAAACATTCTCTAGAAACAAGCAGTACTAGCAGAGTTAGACAGTTGTTGTTTCTTTTGTAATGAAAGTGGGAAAAGGGGAAAAAGATGCTCATGGGGTAGACAGGTCGGCGCAAGTCGAGCCCAGGTCTTAATCCGTAGTCTGAGTCAGTCGTTCTGACACATGGGGGAGCTCGTTCCGCCATTTGGGCGCACTCAGTTTAAAAGACACTGTAATGACACAACAGTGGGTGACACGTGAATAGAGGGAATTTAGGAATGAATGTACTGTAGGAACTCAAGATGCCGCATTGTGGAAAATGGCATTTTTTTAAGCACAGCCTTTAAAAAAAAGAAGAAATGGAATCAATGAGAGGGAATGAAAGAGGCTGTGCTGCTGCTGCTGCGATGTACTGTCGACCACCATCGTGCTGTGAGACAGCGGTGAAGATGTTAGAAGGATAAGGCCCCAGACACTGTTGGTTAGGGACACAAGACACGTCTGGCCATCTCATCCCGTGTCTGATCCCCGGCCCTGTTCGCCGCTCGCCGCCCCTCTCCGCACTGAGCGTAGAACCCATCTCATACAGCAACTTGATCCTGGCACCACGCAGATGAGATGATGAACCTGCATTCTGCTCTCAGCCACAACCGTTTCATTTCTACGGCAAAAATGACATTTAAGACACATGAGCAGACGTTTTGATGTAAAACAACATGAAAACATACTGTGGCAAAAATGTCGGATGTCTTTGCAGACAAGTCTCAGATGGTTTGTTAAAGGATGGGTTCTCTATTTTTCCAACCACGGCCCATCATTTACTAGCCTGGGAACCAGACGAATCTGCGAGCTCATGTTTCATTTGCTCTGGCAGATACGTCTGCGCCCCTCCACCCGGCCTGGAAACGGTCGGGCCAGTCACACGTTTATCTCATATGGGAGGGGTTTGATATGAAGATGAGGCAGAGGAGCGCCGTTGTGGCGCATTACCAAGATGGCTGCCGCTGATGTGGAGCGGACGTTTGAATCCGCTTTCGCGACAGCATTGGACATCGGACGGAATATTTCCTCTAAAAGCTTTTGTTGATAAAGACAGATGTGTTTGCCGTACTTCAGACAGGATTTGGTAAAAGTTTAATTTGGTTTAACAGTGGCGCATGCGTACGTCTAAAACGGCGGCTGCATCTAGGACTGCCGCTCTCAACCTCTGCAACTGGATGATATTAAACGGGCGAGTATGCGGCGCTACCTCGCGCGTTTGGTCGCTCCGACTGGTTGTAGCTCTGTCCAAGTGCGTCCAGAGACATGTTGGTCTGCGCCCGTTGGTAACGTCCCTTGGAAATCGAAAATGAACTGAGAGATTCCAGACTAATAAGCCGAGGCCAGGCTAATCATTTATAGCTGTTCATCGCTGAACACTTTACTACCGAGATACATACTGTTCTGCTGCAGCTTCTCACTGTGCTTAGATGCAGATCAATGGGGCAAGCGTGCAAGCCTTAAAAAACGTTAAATCTACTTCAAAAACGGCAAACTCACAGTATAGTCACGTGTCTTTGTTTTGACTAACAGTTAAATCCCACTTTATTTCAAACTACTTTTTGTATATTGGTTGCTTTTGACAATGGCTCAGTGGTTAACACTGTTGCCTCACAGCAAGAAGGTCCTGGGTTCGATTCCCACCTGGGGCACTGTTGGCACCGTGCTCCGGTGGGTTATCTCCCGATCAGGGGCCTTTCTGTGTGGAGTTTGCACATTCTCCCCATGTTCGCATGGGTCTCCTCCAACATAAGGACCCCGACTGACGTGCAGAACACACTCCCCGGGCACCGACGAAGTGAGGGCTGCCCACTGACCACAAACATAACCATATCTTCATTTTCAAGGGGGACATCCATCAAGTCCATGCATGGGGAGGTGAGTTGTTCGATGGCAACCAAACAGTCATGGGGCTCGCCATCGTCTCCCATCGGTAAGAGCGTCGCGAGATTGAGAACAGAGCAGCGTTGAATGGTAACATGAAGTAGATTAAACAGATGTTGATGGTGTAAGAAACGAGCTGTGGAGAAATGAGATGTATTTTGCTGTAAGATAATAGCGGAGATAGTATGTGGGACCAGAACTGTGAGTGGATGGTAGGCCACAAGTGGTGCAGAGACCATGATGGCAACTGACACAGCAGCCACCGATTGCATACATGGAGAGAGACCGCGCTCTATGGTGTTGAGTCTCTGTGAGTATTATGCCACTAGGCAAAGACGATTGCCATGAACCTGCAAAAGGACGGCGGACATGAAACCATTTTTTTCATCCACCTCAAGAGTAAAGTCTTTGTCCATGTCAGGTACTCGTAAGTTGGGGCTGCAGCAAGAGAGGCCTTTAATTTTTTGAAACCTTCCTCTGCTTCAGCCATGGCCTCTCCTCTGGGAGAGGCCATGGCTGTGTGCCAAATCATGTAAAGGTTGTGCTAGGTGGGCAAAATCAAAATCTGTTGTCTGGTACAATACAATAGCCCGCACAACCGAGGAAAGACATCAGCTGTGTTTTTATTGGCTTTAACCCTCTCAGGGCCTCTCACAGCCTGCAGCCGAGATTTCATACCCCAGTCAAGTCCTATGAATAATAATACACTGGTCCAGCTGTGCAGTATTTTACTAGTTGACACACTGATTTATGTGATGTTCCCACAATTTTAACACCCGCACTATCGCAGATCACGGAGATGCCCAGTAAACACATCAAATCTTGGCCACATAGGTTAACTGGACACACAGAGGAACAGATGAAGGTATGTTTTATGTGGTTCAGCAATTCACCACTTTCTACCTCATGCATCACCGGGAGAGATTTTGTAAATCTGTCACAGGTTGAACTCCCCCTGTGCCGATCATACTGGTAATGCGGTTGCTTAAGTGGCGGCACAGTGGCTCAGTGGTTAACACTGCTGCCTCACAGCAAGAAGGTCCTGGGTTCAATTCCCGCCTGGGGCACTGTTGGCACCGTGCTCCGGTGGGTTATCTCCCAATCAGGGGCCTTTCTATGTGGAGTTTGCACATTCTCCCTGTGTTCGCATGGGTCTCCTCCAACATAACATGCAGAACACTTCCTGTCCTGTCCCTGACCACAACATGGACCCACCACCTGGAATTGGTCCCCGGGCACCGACAAAGTGAGGGCTGCCCACTGCTCCTGGCTGCCCCTGGAGGAAGGTATCTCATCGTTCACCACTCCTGCATGTGTGTGTGTGTGTGTCACCCTCCGCATGTGTGTGGTAAATGTGCGGCTCTCAATTCTACCACAAAAGACATTTCTTGATTATTTATTTGGCATTTCATCATATGCAATAATTTGGGGACACAGAAAAACCTTCATAAATTTCTAATAACAAATTCCTTGTCTCATTGTGTAATGTGTGTGTTTCTCTGTGTGTTTATGATGAGTAGTTCATATCTACCTGTTTCTGGTGCGTCATCAGCCCCGGCGCCCCATCAATCTCCCTCATGTCCAAAATGTCGCTGTCCACCCCATCTGCGTGGATCATGCACAGTCACTCCGGACTCTGGTGCTCAGGACATAATGAGCATAATGTCCCGGCCTAATGTCCCAGCCACAATGGTAACAGTTCCCTCTTTCACCTCGGCTCTGGCTCCGTCCACACCCTCATCCACGGCTGGGAGCCCAGCCTCTCCTTCTGCCTCTGCTTTGACCATGGCCATGGCCCAGCATTGGGTGTTGTATGGCTTGGAGTTGGGCCATCTGCAGCTGGGCTTGTTCAGTCTTTAGTTTCTCATTAGGCTTTTTATCTTGCGTCTGCTTCTCTGTGTGGATGGCGTGACGGTGGACAGTGTCCAAAAGCTCAAGTTTATACATGATGCATGAGGCTTTCACCAGTTTCGCGATTTTTGGTTTCATGCCATTGTTGTTCATACGGGGAGTCGCTGCAGTGGGTTGGGGACAGCCGGCGTGGTGGGCACCGGGGAAGGTTAAGGAGTCGCAAACGGGCCATGTAGGAGAGGATCAGCTTTGGGAAACTGGCCGTAGCCAGGGTTAGTGGGCCCTTTAACATCTTTTTCATTCTTTGATTCACACTTCCTTTCCCTCAACATAATTTTTCCCTTCTACATACGCTTTCCAGGTCTTTTATTTTATTCTCCTCATATTCCTCTAGCTTCTGTCCTAATTTTTCTATTTGATTTCTACTGAAGCTCTCATTCTCAGACCGTGAGACCCCAATATGACCCATTTCTGCAATTGTTCCACCGATTCCAGACCATATTTGCGAACCATGCATTTAGCCGGTCCTTGCCAATCAGACGGTCAATTTTAGTAATCACTATGTCTATTCCCCGAATAGCGTTCACAATCATTTTCTTTCTCTGTTAACAGATTTTACGCCGATTCCCAGAAAAGCGTTTTTACCTTGTCAAGGCGAGTAGTGTTCAAGTAGTGTTGTGTTCCCACCTTTTAACTTGGGTACGTGGATTTTGGGATCACATATTGAAGTTGTACTATTCTTCACACAATATGGTTAAGTCACAACCTCTTAAGAGAAGAGACATATATATAAATAAATACCGGTACTTATATTTTTATTTGTAAAGTTAACCAATCAGACAAAGAAATACTTTGCTTTCTAAATTCGATATTTCCTATTCTGTATAATTTTATATGTATATTTGATTATTTCTGGTTTGTATTTTTCAGCTATTTGTGTATATTTGGCCATTTCTATTTAAATTTTTTCTTTTTTTATTCATTCTTTATTCATTTTTTTTAATTCATT
Organism: Cyttopsis rosea; assembly: GCA_900302355.1. Classification (NCBI taxonomy): domain Eukaryota; kingdom Metazoa; phylum Chordata; class Actinopteri; order Zeiformes; family Parazenidae; genus Cyttopsis; species Cyttopsis rosea. The sequence continues at coordinate 31,869 of OMKR01053175.1, forward strand.
TTTTATTTTATATTTTTCTGACTGTTAAGCTTTTGTCAAAATGCTAATTGTCTGTAGAGAAACAATCCTCATCAGTACAAATTCCCCGTACATGTAAATGCACCTGGCAGAATAAACTGATTCTCATTCTGAAATGAAATCTTTTGTTGTTTATGTTCCCAACATTTCTCCATATGGATTCTGTATGGATTCATACAAATGAAAAGAAGTAAAAGTATAATTACTCAATTTCATTTGATGAATGGATATTTCTCTTCCAGCGTCACTGGAGTTGCTCTTTCTCTTCTTCTTCTTCTCTCTGTTCAGCTGCTCCACGCTGCACACATTCCACCTTCAAAGTGTTCCACTGTTGACATTCTGACACTCAGAAGTCATCTCAAGATATTTAAATTCACTCATCGGGTAATTAAGAGCTGTTATTAATTTCACACAGGCTGCCATTTGCTGCTAATTGCAAAAATATTCAATACGTGTGAGCTAACAGAATCTTTAAAACCTTCAGGTTGTTGGGCTGCCACTGGGGGCACCACTGCAGACAAACTGTGTAACACGTTGCAACCTTGTAACCCGGTATCACGCTTTTTCGTGCTCATAGTCACAATAATTAATCTATTGAATTGTGTCCCGGAGTACGATTGTCTGACTTTTTTCGCGATACACAGAACAAAATTTAAACCAATGCATATCAATTGTGAGATTTGTCGGACTTTTTTTGTGCTATACAGAACAAAATTTAAACCAATGCATTTTGCACCCTCTAGTAGTTATTTATACGTCAAAACAATAAATACAACAAAGGGTAAATGTGGTGTATTTGGATTCTCTGATATTTCCGATTTTTGGCCAGGACCAATAGAGCTCCCAGAAGTGAAAATCCCATTCATATTGTGAATCGAGGATTTTGATTATTAGCCATAATGTCGTAACCATCAAAGGTAGACATACCATGAGCTATGAGATTGTGAAGTGATTGGCTCCTGTAGAAGCCACAAGTCCGTGTGATATCAACCTTGTTTTTAGAAAAACATTTGCGATGTCATGGAGAAGTACTACATTACCCACAATCCACACTTGGCACCCTACTGCGGTGGCAGGGTTGGATTTTTTTTATTACTTTGTCGTAGAACAAACCAAACACATTTTGGAAAGGTCTCAATCGAGGATTTTGATTATTAGCCATAATGTCATAACCATCAAAGGTAGACATACCATGAGCTATGAGATTGTGAAATGATGCAGGGACATACGTACAGTCTGTGTAGAGGGGGTGGCGGAGGGTGCCCGACACCTGTCCCTTTGCCCCTGGATGTCCATGGTGTCCTTCATTTAAGCGGGCGCTACTGTGTGGTTATAGTGGGGGCAAGTTAGTGGGGACAATAACAAATTTCCCAACATAATTTTCTATAGCATGGAGAGTCACATATTCCAGAATAAATAACTTTATTTAGCAGGAGAAAAGATAAGAGAGAGTCCAGACAACGAGCAGGTAGTGGACTATTTTCTTGGCAAAATATGAATATTCATGAGGTACACATTCTGAATGCATCCTCGTTGGTCGAGTCCAAATGAGTTTTTATTGGTGGAACTGGGTAGGAGGGAATGATTGTGGGTAGTGTAGTATTATGATAGTGTAGTACTTCTCCATGACATCGAATAAAACATGTTTTTCTTATAACAAGGTTGATATAATAGGGCCTTGTGGTTGCTACAGGAGCTATCCCATTCACAGTCATACTCAAAAACCAATTATATACATTGTGTAATGTTTAAACCCTAACAATAACCCTAACCAACTACAAAAACTACAATTCTGCAGCATTTTGTTATGCATCTTGATGCAATGGCCTCATGGGTAAGGTAGTTATATTGTTAAAAACCTAAAAAGGAAAATAAGGTATAAGGGAAAAACGACATGCATGTATTACTAGGGGTTAATTTGGTTGGGGAATATAAGAAGAATGATTTATTGATCACACATTAACCACACACACACACACAGGAGTGGCGAACGATGAGATATAGTCTCTGCTTTTATCCCATCCTGGCTGTCCTTCCTCCAGGGGTGGCCAGGAGCAGTGGGCAGCCCTCACTTAGTCGGCGCCCGGGGACCAATTCCAGGTGGTGGGTCCATGCCGTGGTCAGGGACAGGACAGGAAGTGTTCTGCATGTTTTTAGTCAGGGTCCTTATGTTGGAGGAGACCCATGCGAACACGGGGAGAACATGCAAACTCCACACAGAAAGGCCCCTGATCGGGTGATAACCCACCGGAGCACGATGCCAACAGTGCCCCAGGCAGGAATTGAACCCAGGACCTTCTTGCTGTGAGGCAACAGTGTTAACCACTGAGCCACCGTGCCGCCCAATGCATACCTGCGTTGTCAAAATTTACATATGTAATTTGCAAAGCCCTGAATTATATGTTAGGCCGTTTTAAGTGGCACTAATGATACTACCACTCCAATGTCCAGAGCTGTTGACCTTAGTTTGGTAGTCTCTTTTAATTGCTGAGATATAGGGCTTCAAAGGTGACCTCTGGTCAGGGTTCAAAGGTCAATATGTCAGTTTAGGGTCAGTTTAGGGTTTAGTGCTGAAATCTCTCAAGGTTACATTGTGGAAATAATTTCCTAAATAGAATGGGAAAGTCTTATAACATGTGTGTGCACTGAAATTCAGAAAGTATTAGCACAATGTATTACTTCACATAAAACACACACTCAGGTCACTGTGTTAATTTTTTATGAAATAGGTAAGACACAAAAACATACTGGGCTCATTAGCGCTGCAGAAAAATACAGATAAAGGGAACACAGCGACCTCGAAGGGGAACAGAGTGACCTCGGGTTGGGAGGAAAAGCAACTCCCTCAGTGAAAGCTTATCAGAAAATAGGCACTATCTCTGCCAACTCTGCCACCCCGAAACTAGCCTGAAACTACCAGCATGACTGATCAAAAGGGAATCAGCGAAACTGGGCCGCTAGAGAGTAAGAAGAACATGAGACAAAGGAATAGTATTGATGACGCTTGCAAGGAGGGCTCACAAGGATTCAAGCATAAAAGTGTGCTCTATGATTCTTTTTCAGTTGCTCCATGGACCAGCTTGATTTATTGTGACATGTTGAAGATACAGTCTCTGTATTATATTATATATATTATATTGAACTTGTAGTGTCTGATGTTCCATATATTTAGTGATATCTGATGATGTAAGCTTTGATCTAAAACAGTGAGGACACAGCCGAAATTCCAGTGGGGGGTCGGTCAGCTTAAACAAAAGGGATGCCCCAGGGGGCTTCTGGACTGGGAGTCAGATGAGAAAGACATCTGACCACACCACCTCTTTATTGGGGGTCGTATGTGAAGGCGAGGGTGAGTTAGGAATGTCAGAAGGGTTACCAAATGGTTGGGGGTTTTATACCCCTGGTGTAGAAGGCTTTATAAGCCTGAACAGGAGAGATCACGTCAGAACATGGTTTTCAGGCCTTCGCCGAAGGTGTTCTCCCCCATGATATTTTTAATTGGGTTGATGCTGAACTTTTCTGTAATAAAATCAAGCTTTATACAATCAAGTCGGCGTCGGCGGAGATCCTTTCCATCATCATCATCACATCACCATTGAAGGCAGACACA
>OMKR01053177.1:0-16414 GCA_900302355.1 Cyttopsis rosea
GTTAAAACGTCACAGGCTAAGAGGGAACATGAGGAAACAATCTGGCTGTGGAGGAATGTCCCCTCACGGTGGGGCTGAGATTTGTATCTGAAAGCTTTCTTTTTTTACAACGGTTCTAAAGGTTCTGGAGAAGCAGAGAGCGGCCTGGATAATGTCACACGGAGGGAAGGTCCGACATATTTCCCCTGCATGGCCTTTGTCAATATCTTTTGTCTAATTTCCTTCAAGGCTATTTCTGGAAAAGGTTACATTTTCCTCAGCAAAGGCAGTTGGGTGCCTAACTTAAAATAGAAAAGAGCCACACAAATACTGAAAAAAAAACCTCAAACAGCACTCACCGATTGTCTGGAGTGAGGTCGCAACAGGCGACAGCCAGAGGAAAGAACGCAGGCGGACAGTCTTCAGGGAGGAACTTCTCCAAAAACTTGTCAACGTTAAGGCCAAAGTCCAGCGTCCTGGGGAGGCACTCGGGGTCAGCATACACCTGACCTATGATCTGGAAAGTGACAGAGTGATTACTGAGAAGGATTTGTAACTGATGCTAATTCATTTATTTGTATTTGTTTCTGTAAGTTGTGACAGTAAATTATTTTCTAGCGTTACCTCGCAAAGCACGATTCCAAAGGAGAAGATGTCGACCTTCTCGTCGTAGCGTTTACCTGCAATGACATTCAGAACAGAATCAAGTAAATGCACTGAAATAACCATCAGAATCATTTCTGGAGTATGATTTGCTGAGTGCGCTGCTCACTGTTTAACATCTCCGGAGCCATCCAGTACGGGTTTCCCACCACAGTGTAGCGCTTCTTGCGGTCAATACGCCTGAACACCCTCTTTTTTGAGGCAGGTTTCTCAGGCGGCGTTTTGACTTTCTCCTCCACAATGAGTCGAGACAATCCAAAGTCAGCGACCACCACTGTGTTATCCTGAAGAACAGTCAACACGAAAACGATCTCAATGCATTTAATTCATTGAGTAGACTGAAATAGATTTAACTCTTCACAGTACATATCGGTCACCTACCAGTTTAACCAGACAGTTGTGAGAGTTGAGATCTCTGTGTATGATGCTCATTGAATGAAGGTAGGCCTGAAAAACAAAACAACACGTATTGCAGACACATTAGCATTTCGGTGCCACCGTGGCACTTTCTGTAATGTTATACATTTTGAACATATTCTAACAAGCGAGTAACTCACCATTCCCGAAGCGATGCTCTTTGCAAAGCTCACCCTTTGTTCCCATGGAAACGGGTCCTGTTGGGAGAAAAAAAAGGAGAAATGAATATATACATCCCAAAGACACTTGGGTGAAGGTTAGATAATAAGGTTAGAAAACACAAAACATCTTCTACTGTAACTATTCATAATCAAGTAATTATTTTTAGAGATAGATAGAGATAGAGATAAACCATAAACAATAAACCTGCATAAGCTACTACTGTTAGATACATGTAGTTACTGTACTATGACTTGGCAATGAAAACATACTGTACTATGCAGATGTGCCGACCTCAACTGAGCAGAATGTGCATTTAGAAAATACGTCATTTAACTTTCAGGCACACCACCGTGTTAATAAAAAGTGTACAAACTATGCAAAAGCATAGTGATGGGCATCTCCCACAATGCATCATTACGGACGAACGAGTCTAAAAAGGCCGGAGGGGAAGAAAAGCCTCTTTATTGTTTGGGAGCATGTGAATCCCTGGACTGCTCTTCCAAAACAGTGGACTTTGTGGAAGGACGGGCGTATCGGCCTGAACTTTCACCTGAGAACACATTCCCCATCCACTGTGACTGTGCCAGTTAGCGTGCCAGCCTTCCCACTACACAGCCCATTATCTGAGCAGGGTTTACTCGAGGTCGCCGCCTCCCACTCGGCACATTCTAAGGCCGGCAGTGTTTATTTCGGTGCTGGGGGGGAAAAGGGGGCAGCGTAAACACACCGTGTCTCTGATGAAATCCTTCAGTGTGCCTCCCTCAATAAACTCTGTAATCAAATTCAGCCTCTTGTCCTTGTACAACACACCGATGAACTTCAACACGTGGGGATGTTCCAGGCTCCGCATAACTTTGACCTGAGCGGCAGAAGAATTAGAAGTATACATTTAGTTAACATTTCAAGCAGATTGTTTTGTTAATTTCCATATTGATAAATTTCTATTTAAAAAACACAAAAGGCTTTTTAAATGTTGAGAAGCAAAGAGCTTAATTTTGGAACTTTTGGCAGTAGGAATTAATAGTAGGAACACAGCTGTTATATTAGAACACTATGCAGAACCTGAGCTCCATTTCTTATTTACTATTTTCAACCCAGACTCTTATATAACATTTTGCCTGAATCAGTCGCACAGATCATATTTTCACTGAGAGCTTCAATTGAGAATCAGTTACTTTTTCAGCAGTCAAATAAAAGTCATTGTAGCGTATCAGCAATGGTTGACAAGAAGCAACAAATATTTTTTGGTACTATATAATTATGTCTGTGTACAGAGAGCTTGCCCTTTTCCTGTAAGGACATTTATTAGGCTTCACTGAAGGCTACAGGGCTTTTCCAGTTTGAATGCTGAAACTAACTGTGACAGCCCTGTGCAACTCTAGTTCATGCAAGACAAACAGTATTCGTTGGTATACTGACCTCCTTCAGGAAGGTTTTCTGGTTCTCCTCATCACAGCGGATAAGCTCCTTCATCACCATCACCTCTCCAGTGGCTTTGTGAGTTACCTGTCAGGGTAATAACACAAAAAACACATAAATGACACCAGCAGATCTAAGTGGAAAGATAAAGAGTTCACAACACTAAAGGAATTGAAAAAAAAAAAAAACGAATCAGAAGATGTTTATCGAGGTCTTACTTTAATGGCCTGTCCGAAGAAGCCTTTCCCGAGCACCTCGCCGTGGATGAGGTCGCATGGTCGGAAGATGCGATGGGAGCAGCTGCTGGAGGATCGCAGCGACTCAGAGCGCTCAATGTCCCGTGCGAGGAACGGCTGCTCTCTGGGAGAGGTCGGCCCCGGGGATTTACAGATGCTGTTGCTGCGTCTGGAACGGAAAGGGAGTGTGAACAGCTAGAAAATAAATGATCGGTGCGGCGCAAAGCGCTTTGGCTGTTCTGGGGACGTTTCCTTTCGTTCAGACTCGCCTCAAAGACCGCCTCTTCAGTGTGCAGTCGTCGACCACGTCCGTCCTCTCCAGGACGGCGTCGGAGGGCGAGGACAGCCGCATGCGTGCGGTGGCGGGGACGCCGAGTGGGCTGCGTGAGGACCCCAGCCTCAGTTTGTCCAAACGCTGCCTGACTGGATCGTATTCGATCAGCAGCTGCAGAGTGTGGCTGGTTTGGTGGATGAGGTCGTCCACCTAAAAAACACAGATCAGAAGCGATGAGCTTTTCAATACAATGGCTTTGGGACAAATTCCAAAGTCCAAATTTAATTTCATGGACACCAATCTCAGCTCTTCAACAATGAATGTCTTTGAAATACCACCAGACAGACTGTCCAAACTGGTTGTTATTATTGTTTATGGCTTCCAGATGGACTAAGTGACACAGAAGTCCGGGATGGCCTAAATTAAGATGAGGAATTTTCACCTAAGTGAAAGTTTCTATGACTGCCAGTGCTATGGAACATTTTTATGGATAGTTTAACTCTAGCGTGTCAAATTTTTGATTAATATGTACAGCTACAATATGTACTACCAATACATTTACAGGCAGCTGGAAAATCTGGCAGTGGCCCGCTAATTAGAAATGGGGTCATAAAAAGGAATGCAAAAAAAAAGGAAAGGAAAAAGCCACAAAATATTTAAAACAGAATTAATCACTGTAATGAACAAATGCATGATTAACATGTGTCTAATGGCATCTATAAGCTGGAGTACTTCCACATACCGACTTATCCCATCTGAAGAATGCAAGAATGTGAAAATGACAAGAGGAATGATTGGCATCTGCTGTCGCATTAAGTAAGAATAAATTGTTTTGAAAGATGGATTCATTTCATAGGGAAAATCATTAGGCATGGTGAAGTTTAAAAAGCACCTCAGGATTTGGTTAAGAAACGCACCTCCTCCTGCATCAGCGTCCCCACTGGGAGGCCATTGATCTCCAGGATCCTGTCCCCGACGTGGAGGGCATTCCGGATCTCTGGACTGATCAGCATTCCCCAGACCCTGGGAATCCACACGAAAAGCACCGACACCCAGAGGAGACGACGACAGTTTGGAAGAAATTTACTATTTGTTTCCGGAGGCTGAGCGTGTCAACAAGTCAGAACACGGAGGCAGAACCTTGACAACTAAACTATTGTGATTACTTCTAATAGAATCAACAAGGTTTGTACTATATACCCTAAAAGTGATGCAGTTGGTTGTAAACAAATGGAAAAGCAAGCACACCCATAAACACTAGAGCTGTCACAATTATTACAAAATCACCTGATCACAATAATTTTAGCTTATCAAAATCATTTTGTAAAATTGTTAACATTCTCCAATCATATGTTTCCATCCAAATGGGTGGGAATTTTAAGCCAATGTTAGAATTATATTTTCATCAGTTGGGTTGAGACAAATTAACTGTCTGCCCAAATCTTTACGCTCCAATAGTCATGGCCTTTCTTCCTACGGTGGATGTGTATGATTACACTATTATAATGACATTAAAATGAACAGGCTTTTCTTCTAGAGCAACTACACGGAATTGTTGGGACATGGTTCCGCTCACTCTTTGACTTGGACGCTGGCTGTGCCGCTGGCGACGTCCCGCACAACGGAGACGGAGAAGCCCCTCTTGCCGTTGGCAGCGGACGGCATGGAGAGCAGCGTCACTGTGTGAGGGAGGGAGTCGAGCACCGAGTCGGGGGAATGCTTCTCTAACATGGGCGTCAGGACCACCTGCTTGTAACACTTCCCACTGTAAAAAGCAAAGAGATGTCACGTGATTCAAGAAAATAATGCAAGGTTTAAATAGACACAAGTTAAAAGGAAAAAAACACTAAAAGGGACATCGTCAACTGGTATTGTTGAAGTCAGCTTATTATGTGATGATCCTATCCAGAACGATTCATCAGAAAGTAAAGAAATTGTGAAAATACACTGCATGCATTACATTTTCATCCATGCCTGATAAACCTTTAATCAAAAACACCAAAAATAACAAGAATTTGTTTTTAAAAGGCTCATCTGTGTCTTACCAGTACAGTTTGCAGCGTTCCACTAAGGCGTACGTATCGCGGTCCTCAATCACCACCTTGCAGCTCAGACACACAAAGCACTCCGGGTGATACTTGTATTCTCCGGCCACCTGGAAGCACAAACACACCGGGCTCATCTTCATCCTCATGTGACAGCTCGCCCTCAAAACACACCAGAGAGGAAGAGCTCGGAGCCGATCCTGCCGAGCTCCGATTGGCCGGGATCACAGGAGAGGCGTGTCGTGTTGCGTGTCTGTCAGAGCCGTGACACAGTCGGTAACACCTGCTCCGCTCTCCGCCGTCTGAAACCTGTGATGATGTCAGCGCCTGAGCACCTCGTCTACTCGTCTTGTCTCATTCTCCCGCTCCTTCGCTCTATTCTGCACGCAGGTTCACACAGTCCTCCTGCGTCTCGCTCTCACGGACATGCACATCACGCCGCCTTTAGTCACCGGCTGACTTTCCTTTCTGCACATTGCGTTACACTCTCACTTGTTTCGATTTTTTTGCTCCCTCCCTGACACAATGACAAATTGTGTCTGTTCCCCCACGAGTATGACTATGGCTAAAAAGCACTAATTTATTATCATGATAAACGTGGGAAATTTAACACAATGTTGACATATTTGATCTTATCTGCTTATTAATTTAAATAACACATGCTAAAGAAAGCAGCAGCAATTTATAACATTCAACTCATATAAAGTATATCAGATTAAAATCATTTTAAAATTGTATTTATATTTTAGACCTCATGAGAAATATTCATATCTTGTCAATAATTAAGACATAAAAAATATGCATCAAACAACCTATCTTTTTGCTTTTCGGGACTTTGGGTTGACTCTTAAGTATGTTGTGACCACTATTGAACAAGCTGATGAGGTCATAACATCATGACTATATTTCAATTTGAAGGGGAAATCCATTACATCGTCTGTGCTGACTATCTAATGCAGCATTTGTTTTTTGTTTTCAGCATCTAGGTTTACCATCACTTTCTTTTCCCAAAAGCATGCTCGCTGGTCTTTCTTGTGAATGTTCATCCATATCAACAATTTACTGACAACAACTACCTGCTTTGCTTTATTAAATTCCCTTTGAATTCTTGCATGTGCCCGATATCTGCATTCTTGCAGGGAAAGGCGGGCCTCGCTACCAACAATGGAAACAGCATATTGAGGAGAACATGCTAACACAAATACATTGAGTGGCTGTTGTGTTCCTTAAAAAGTGCCAGCTAAATAAAGTATCAAATATGGGAGTTTGTAAACAACCTAATGTTACAGATACCCACTTTAATGAGATGGTATTGAAAGTAAACAATAGTGAATTTGCACCTTACCTACAAGCATCAAGCAACAAGTCATAAAAGTGGATATGGTGCATGTGCAGGTTTTGGCTGAAGGGCTACAAACAAAGTGAATAAAATGAATGAATCCATGGTGAAGCATTTAGATCAGGAAGACCCTCGGATTCCGCAAAAAATCTCAGATCTGAGTCAGATTCACTGTGAGCTCATGGTGATGGAACCCAAATAAGTGTTTGTGTGACCCCCCTGCCTTCGGGTCAAGATCATCTCGACTAACCCCAGTAACAAACAAAGTATGAACAATTAAATATTTGGCAGTGGCAAGTCTAACAGAGAGGGGGACACTCATCTTTGTGTTGTGCTAGTTTTTCTAGTGCATAAAAGGACAAAATAATATACTTATATATTTTGTTTCTGTGCATTTTGCCCAGAGAGTACAAAAACAATCTAAGTACAATAGTCTGTACAATAATTTGGTGAATTTACAATGTTATTAAGGAGATTAAAGGAGATTAAAGTGTCCACAGATAGATTGAAACAGTATTTCACATTCTAACTACAGCTTCAGATACGCTGAGTTGAGGTTGATGCATCGCACGACGACCCACAATTATTCCGTTTCTGGCTTAGAGGCTTCCAATCCGACATTGCCAAAAATACTTGGCCACATTGGCCAGTGAATCAAGATGCCAATACTAAGTAGAAAGGTCTATTATGTGCTTTGCTTAGCAGCAAAAAAAAACAAAACTGTTAGTTTCAGCAGCACAGGGAGCCAGTAAAAGTAAAAGGTGGTCAACAGCAATGACTGCAGCATCCAGACATTTGTTCTGTATTTCAAAATAGTTTTCAATACATAATTAAAACTAATATTTAATTCTATTCAGAAAATCCAAAACACCCATTTCATTATTGTATTGGTTAAACAATAAACAGATTATTTTAGAAGCATAATGTTTGTGTTGCGAGAAGTCATCATGTGTCATTATGTGTCGTCATTATCTCTATCAAGATCTTGATCAAGATGATAATTAACGATATTATCAATGAATCAAGATGCCAATACTCATGAATGAAGAGCAGTTAAATGGAAAAGGACACTTTGAACTGTAACAACAATCGTGACTGAGCAAGAAACATGACCATGACCATTAGTCACAAACCACTAAGTGAACAAAGGACCTGAATAATGTAAAACAATAGATAAACAAATAGATAAAGGCAATTAGCCGCAAAAGGGGAAACGCAGATATTTTCCTCTAGCGGCACGAGGCTTGATCTCTCAATAAACACTGTTGTGCCGGCGGTAGAATGTGAGCAGCGTGTACGGAGGCGGCTCACCGCACAAGACTTAACAGGGCGATGGAGCGGCTCCAAAACCACCTTGCGCTCTGCCATCTCCCCTCTGGATCCTCCGAGCACTCTGGGAAATGAACTGTGGAGTTGTTCTGTGCAGAGCAGTGCAGCGTGGGGCCACAGGAGGGGAAGCCATTACATGAGAGAGTTTTGGGTCCTGATCCTCTATTCCATATCAGCACACTAAGTAAAACTTTGCTCATCAAGGCTCTGTAGGTACTCACTATTAAATTACACACCATGAATATTTATTATGGCTGAAATATTATATTATTAAATATTAAATATTATTCTAACCCAAAGTTGTTATACAAGAGGCTGAGGTGAACTTTAAAATTGAAAATTTTAAACCGCCTATGAGGGTTTTCTTTTACCCAAGTACCAACGTGAATTTATTTTTAATAAACATTATAAACCCAACAAAAGCAAATGAGGTCATTGGCAAGAATAATGGCCATTTCTATATAATGATTCCAACTGTTTAAAGTCCGGGCCTCCGTCTTGGAATCCTTGCAAAATCCGATGGAGCAATTTACAACATACAGTCCGAAATTTAAATAAATACAAAGCCGCAATTACTGATCATTACCTCATCGCCATAGGTCTCGCAAAACAGCTTTTTTTTCCCAAACTATGGGCATGTCTCATTTTTCTATCAAAGCAAATGAACGCACCACCAGAGAATCAAAGCAGCTACAACAAGACGCAAAAGGAGCTCACAGTGAATTAAGTTGTTATTCCAGGAAACTCGACCGCTTTTCCAAAAGCCCTCGTGCAGCATTTCCTCAGCTTTAAATGGTATTAGACTGTGTCCGTAAACAAAGGTGTTTTGAAATGGGTAAAATAAATAAAATATGTAGGGACACCACACTCACCATGGCAGGTCCAGTCATTAGCAGAGAGCAGCCATGACACAGCTCCCCAAACTTCTCCCAGTAGTGTTTGCGACAGTACAGCTTGCCATCCTTCTCATAGTACCAGTTATTCAGGTGGTCGCAGCACACAGAACACCTGTGGACACAAAAACAACAAACGTGATCACCTTTTCCTAGATGAATGGAAAAGGGGAAACAGATGAAGCCTTTCAGCAGAGGCTTTGCGACTATAAAAGCAATCAACTTCAAGGCGATACTTCGGAGGCTCCAAAGCCTGACGAATTATTTCAAAGGACTGTTGAAAGAACGAAGAGGCATATGAAAGATACCTGAAATATTACACCCCTGGTCTGCTGATTAAATTGGTGGAATATGCAATACCAGACCAAGCATGGCAGATTAGTCAATCATAACTTTTTATGTGAATTAAAGAACTGAAAGATAAGAAAATTAGAAAGATAGAGGGAAACCGGTCCTGATAAAAACAAAGAGGAGCCAAAGTATCCAAAGAAGGAGACATTTCTGTACATGTTCTCATGGCTTCAACCTCATTCTACAGACTAGTGAAAGGATTTAAATAATGACGGGGGAGCAGAAGCCATCAATCAGAAGATCACTCTGCTGAACATGCTCCTTTCTCCTCCTGGGTCAGGATGCCGTGCAATGGCCGGAGGGCTTTTCTTCCAGGTGACAGCATGTATGTTAATGACATGGGGAAATAGCGCGCCCATAAAACATGCCAGGTCTTGCATTTTACTTCTCATGCTCGTTTCCAACAACAAAACAATCGACGTCACAAGGGGTGAGAACACAACTTCAGGGGTGTTGTTTTCCAGAAACTAGTCTTGAAGTGGTAGTGGATGGGGAATGTCAAACAGGTTGGTCATGACCACTCCACACACTACAACCCAAGGCAGCCCCACCTTAGCTGCATTCCAGCACCTTAATGTGATCCAGTTGTTTCAGGGGGAAGCTAAAGCGGGTCTTAGACAGCAATTTATAAGCTTTTAAAAGAGGATGTAGGGAAAAGAAATTTGGAAAATGTATGGGCTGTATGCTATAGCAGCAAAGCTCTGCATGGATCAGTCACAAAAGGGTGTTTTGCAGACACATTTTCTTATGTAGGTCCAAGTCATGGCAGGAATTGCACCTCACAACATGGCAGTATGTTTCATTTTCTCTAAGGTTTATTACATTAGTTATTTTTGACAGTACCATACCACTACAATAGCTGATCAATCAACTGAATCTTCCAACTTTAGAGATGCCTGGAAAATCAAGGGGAAATTTATGGGCTCTCGACATTAGAGACTGTTAAGAGAATGTTCAGATAGCAAGGAATGCTGCAATTTCCAGGAGCACCTGCAAGCAATGCCTCAACTGACTGCACTGGTTATACAAAAACATGCTAACAAATCAACCTGCCAAAGATACTATCAATGCTTACCACGATTAGTTAATATTTCTAAAGTCATTGCTCTGAGCTCTCAACCGCTTATGAAATTTTTAGATGGCAACAATACAGACAGGTGCAGTAATACAATCTATTCTCATACAGAATCGATTCACTGACTGCATGAAATGCACAAATGTCTATTTTATAGACTACAACTGCCATTGCCCTTTGAGCACTCTGACATTACTTGCTTTGAGATTAGCCTGTAACAGCCATTCTGCTCTTCAGCAAAACAGCTCTTAAGAGGGGAAAATTCACTTTGCTCAATGCTTGTAGACAGGGTAAACTTAATTATTTCATCAAATAATTTGCAGCAGACAACAAGAGGGGAAGGCCAATCAAAATATACATGTTTTAATGGATAGTCAAGAACACTGAAATTGTTGAGGGTGAAATCGACAAGTCCATTTTTAGCTGGGATTTCTGATTTCTGCACAGCAGCTACATTGCATTTTATCTAGTTCTGGGACTAATGACGAAGAGGTTCAATTACCCTGTAACTAATGTGGCAATTTTCAAGCCAGGACAAACAATCAGGGAGTAAAAGATATTTGGTTATAAATTAGCAAGTACCTTTTATTTGTATGCATTACTTTCTCTAGTATATTTTATATGAAGCACCAAAGACCACCAAGTACAGGAAGAAGATCATCAACAAAAAATGTCCCCATCTAATTCCTTACAATATGGGAGAACAAGGGGGAAGTGGTGCTGAAAGTCTGCAGAGATAAAGATCACATTAGTGCAGGGAGCTTTATGGTAGCACTGCCCGGACCACAGCTGGACCGGGGTCGCACAACCTACTGGAATTATGCGCGATGGTTTACCAGATTGTAAAGTCTGGACACAGAACCAGACAAAACAAGCTTCTCCTCCACTAGATTCCACTCAACCCACATCTAATTAACACATCACCAAATACCTTCTATCTTCCAAATATGTGCTCTAAATTTGCCCACAAAAAACATGATTGGAGAGAATTTCTAATTAGAATTTTGAGCCAATTGTACTCAGGTATTACAGATAATATATAGATTGAATATAGCCTTTAGCCGGCAGTGTAGTTTCGATATTTGCTCTCTATCAGAAACAGCGTGACATACTAAGCCACCATATACTAAACAAATCCATATACACAACTAAGACCTAGAAAAAAAGTTGTCATTCACGACTTAGATATGAAATAAAAGGTCTCCTGAAATGTGAATGAAACACCACATCTCCCACACAGTGCAACCTTGGCAGACCGTGTTAAGTCTAAATGTGTCCTGTTCTACATGGCAAACAACCCCTAATCCTGGACAAACAGTTCACAGTGGTTCAACCACGTGGAAATAACAGTCACCAATCTGTGAGATATTTCAAGCCAAAATAAAGCTTATCGGATTCATGTTAAGACCCGCTGACGTTCCTTCTATCTGCCAGCGAATGAGGGGCAACACAAACTGCAGGTGGTTCTCCAGACAATACAGTGGATCTGACAACATAAATACTTAATAGTTAACATTACTCATTTCCTCAGATCCAAATTCCTCGTAGAATTAAGTCGTCTGTTGTATTTCACAGAACACAGATAGACAGGTGGACCTTTCATAGAGACACTGAAGATGTGGTGGGAGCGTCTCACTATTTACTGTGAACAGACAGGCACTTATCTCCTGGGTGCATGACTGCCGTTTTCCATTCTGGCACCACTTTTTCATGCCAGAAGATGGAAAGAATGATCCTATACGGCCCGTGTACTGAATTTATAACCAGAGCGTATATTCTACATAACAGATTAAGGTAGACAGAAAACATGTTGATTAGTTTATGTGTCAATCTCAGCAAAGACGTGAATTTTGCATTGAGCAAAAAACAGAAATTATATGATATGATATGAAGATATTAAACCTTTCTTTCTGCTCGTGCCAAAGTACCACCATAATATTCTACTTGTGGTACTGAGCTTAGGATCAAGCCATGATTAATCAACGTCAAAGCCAAAGTTCATCCAGTCGGTGCTTCAGACGACTAACCCACATCTCTGAATCGTCGTCTAGGAATGCAGCAGCGGCGGGGTTAGTGCTGTTACCTATAGACTCCAATGACACATCCAGGTTTACTGGAACTAGAGTGACGTCAGGCCCTAATAATGCTACACACATGGTGGGCACTGGGATGGAAAACAGAAGCGGTGCAGGGGGTAACACTACCAATTCAAAGAGTGCAGCGGCCACAGTCTTTTTCACCATCTTATCATTACACCCTGTGAGAAGTGTTTACGTATCGTGTAGTATCTTATCCTGGCGGCATTTGTGTCACAAGATTGTCCTCAGACTAGGTGTCCCCGACTGGGGCGTATTGTCCAACAGGCAAATGTTTGACCACAAGCCATGTCAGCATCCAAATCCTGGCAATCATTAAGCAGAAAGCCCGGACAAAGTTCCTCCGTGATGATGGGACTAGTTCTCAAACCAACCAAACACAAGAATTGGAAAAGTCCAATACAGACATCTGTCAGTGGTGGGTCGACTCAAGACGCAAAAGGAACCCGATCGGATGCCTTCGCGTGTAAAAACAGTAGAGCTGCAACGATTAGTCGATTAATCGACTAGTCCTAATTGTTAAATTAATTGCAGACTATTTTGATAATCGATTAATCGTTTCGAGTCATATTTTTAAGAAGAAAATTTCCAAATTCTCTGATTCCAGCTTCTTAAATGTGAATATTTCCTGGTTTCTTCAGCCCTGTGTGACAGTAAACTGAATATCTTTGGGTTGCGGACAAAACAAGACGTTTGAGGACGTCGCCTCGGACTTTGGGGAAACGGCGATCGACGTTTTTCAGCCTTTTCTGGACAAAACAACGAATTGATTAATCGAGAAAATAATCGACAGATTAATCGATAATGAAAATAATCGTTAGTTGCAGCTCTAAAAAAACACCGAGATAACCACAGAGTAGGTAGATCAACTGCCCCCGGTTTTCAATGCCATTCCTCTCCTCTGTCCAGAGGCAACAAAGCCCCCCACACGGTACCTGTGGGATGCTTCCAGGGCAGGACACGCTTTACCGCCGCGCTCACTACACGCGCCACGATCAATTTAAACGAAAAACGGTCGGAAATTGGAAATAGACGCGAAATGTCCAGAACTCACTGGAAGCAGGCGTGGTGCCAAGAGTCCTGGAGAACCTTCATGTGGTGGAGGGAGTCCTCCTGGATCGTGCCTCCGCAGCCCGCGCAGTGGTTCCCGTCGGAGCCTGGGTGGGAAGAAAAGACACGTCGGGGTCTCGTGTTGTTGTTGTTTTTTAACATAACAAACACCCCCAGAAGAAGGGGGCGGCTGGAGTATCTACCAAACACTGGTTTAATAAAACCCTTTGTTAGGCTAATGAGCGAGCATCGCTGCCCCGAAACTGATTTAAATGAACCACAGGGACCAGCCAACGCGATGTTGTGAACCGCAGAGAGGTTGCCAGATAATGAATAATTCAGCAAATTAAGTCCATTACCTTCTAGTTTCTCCATCTAATTTCGGTCGTGGTCGATGGCTTTTCTTTTCCGTTTTTTTTTCTTTTTTTTTTTTTTTTTTAGCAGTATCTCATAGTGAAACTACGGTACACGTTGAAATGCTTCATTCTGATACACGCCGTATACACCGAGACAAAAAAAATGTAGGTGCCCTTTTAAAAGTAAATAAATAATAATAATAATAAAAAGTCCAAATCTCCACCACCACGAAACTCGGCTGTCGGCAGGATCACTGACGTAATGACGTCATGCAGAGTGCATTCCTGTGCGGAGAGCGGAAGGGACCGAGCAGCACCTGGAAGTGGGAGAGCCGCGCGAGCCCAAAACACACAGTGTGGAGCAACAGCGCCATCTGCTGGTGGCTTCTGCGCCAAGCACCGTTTTGGATAGGCGTCATTATATGTATATTATGATGTATAGATATGTACATAGATGATTATCAAAGGCTTTGTAACATTTTTTAATGTCATATTTACGTCATATTTTCCATCACCTAAATTATTGACTCTAAAGATAATTGTACATATATACTTACACATACATACATACATACACACATATATACATATATACAGACATGCATCCATACATACAGGTAAATACACACATACATACATACATACATATATATATACATACATAGAGACATGGATACATACATGCATACATACAATGTATTTGGAAAATGTCCAAGAAACTAGCACACAACAGCATTGACACTATTCATTGTGTTGTGTCGGCTGCTAATAATGCTGCAAGTACTCATATTCATAGGCTCAAGAGAAGCGGGCAGATTTTGTTACACCCTCAAGATATTGTTGGGCTTGCTGTGTTTCTCTCTTTCACAAGTGGTATTATTCACTGCAGGGCCACTTCAGGAGGCCTTACCCAACTAACAGTTATGGTCAAAGCATAATGATATCAAGCGCTGCCCTCGACTCTCAAAGTGTGGAAGGCCCCCCCCCCAAAAAAAAAATCATGAAACACATCATTTAAAAAAAATGTTTAAGAAAACCTTGCCAGAGGTCTCTCTCTGCCTAAGTCTCTCTACCAAAAGAAAAAGGTTGGCTGACTTCAAAAGTGGAATATGTCTGTTGAGACATTGTCCATTCATATCCAGCGTCACAGACAGCTCTATTCTGTATGGCACCAAGCAGGTGACCATCGATGGCACACACCTTGTGTGGTTGGCATGTTTGTCTGCACTATGATATACACCACCTAAGGCTGGAAAGATCAAAACACACTGCTTATGGCCGATTAAATCATCTTTGTACTGAAAGACGTGATGCTTGGTTCTTCCCACTAAAGCTTTCATATCTGAACCCACTGCTGGACAACCTGAGCACAGCATTATATTTGAAGGTGACCACTATTTTCAATTATAATATAATTGGTGGGTGGCCGAAGCAGGTAGTGAAATATAGAAAAACAACACATACAGTTTCTATTTTTGTTTTTGTTTTTTTTGTTACAGAATGGCAACATTGGAAGTTCTCATGTTGCCAAAATGAAACATAAGCTGAGTTTGACCTATGAGTTTTTTCCTGCCCTTAAAAGATAATTATATAATGCCTTAAGCAATTCCAATTTGTTGAGTCAGATCTGAGTTGAACCATGACAGATTACATTGTTACAGTCAGATAATAAGATCCCGCCTGGGGCACTGTTGGCACCGTGCTCCGGTGGGTTATCTTCCACCTTTCTGTGTGGAGTTTGCACGTTCTCCCCGTGTTCGCATTGGGTCTCCTCCAACATAAGGACCCTGACTAAAAACGTGCAGAACACTTCCTGTCCTGTCCCTGACCACGACATGGACCCACCACCTGGAATTGGTCCCCGGGCGCCGACGAAGTGAGGGCTGCCCACTGCTCCTGGCTGCCCCTGGAGGAAGGATGGCCGGGATGGGATGGGATTCTTCTATTCTTCTTCTAATACTCATTTGCCCTTTCTGCAGATGGCCATTGTTTGTGTGTTCTCATGGAGAGATTTAAGACAGGGTATTATTCAACCCTTGAGGCCTGTCGAGTCATAGGCACTAATAAACAAAAGAGCCATGTGAGATGATATAACATGTAAGAGCCTTGGGGGTGTAGCTCAAGACATCTTTGCTATGAACATCTTTCCATGTTAACCAAAGGGCCCCGAACAGGAGCTAATCTATCTATCTATCTATCAAAGTAAAAGCACAAAGCTTCTATCTACAGTGGTGTGATAGGTCCTGATTTCTTATTTTTTTGCATGTTTGTCACACTTAAATGTTTCAGATCATCAAACAAATTTAAACATTTAAATTTAAATTTAAATTTAGACAACACAAGTAAACACAAAATGCAGTTTTTAAATGAAGGTTTTTATTATTAAGGGAGAAAAAAAATCCAAACCTACATGGCCCTGTGTGAAAAAGTGTTTGCCCCCCCTGTTAAAACATAACTTAACTGTGGTTTATCACACCTGAGTTCAATTTCTCTAGCCACACCCAGGCCTGATTACTGCCACACCTGTTCTCAATCAAGAAATCACTTAAATAGGACCTGCCTGACAAAGTGAAGTAGACCAAAAGATCCTCAAAAGCTAGCCATCCTGCCGAGATCCAAAGAAATTCAGGAACTGAGAAAGAAAGTAATTGAGATCTATCAGTCTGGAAAAGGTTATAAAGCCATTTCTAAAGCAGCAAGTCCACCTCTGAATGGCTGAAGAAAAACAAA
>OMKR01053185.1:0-14518 GCA_900302355.1 Cyttopsis rosea
AGATTAATTAGCGCTACGGGAAAGAATATGCAATTAGTTTGTCTTTTGAAGAGCCGCGTATCGCAGGGCGGCTTTGGATGTTGTTTGGAGTACGTTCTCCACGTTTATGGAAGAGCACGCTTTTAATGTGTCACAAAACTGTTTGGTCTGTTACATGGCGGCAACTATAACCATGAAACCGCCACCGTGGGAGGCTCACCGGGGGATTGGCTACGTTTTCGTCATGACCTTTATTTTATTCATATTGTGTATTTGGAACCAAATGTCGGCCTACCGGTATTATGTAATCTATTGAGTAAACCCCAAATGACATAGATTTGAACCCTACCCCAAAAAATATTGCAGAAATTGAACAGGGAATAGATTTGACAGCATATTTGATTTACATATTACACTTATTTAAAGTGCAATATGTACAAGGCCACATGATAATATTTCGATAACACTCACTAGTTGCCAGGAGTACCATTAGTGCACTGAACCTCTCCCCTGGGAGAAAGTGTTGCAATTTTGTTCTAAAAATGCAGTTTTCTGATGTACTCCGAAGTGGAGAAATCCCTTTTCTCAACATATCTTAAAAAACGGAGTCAATTTGCAGAGTTTGCAGAAAAAAAAAAGGAAATACGAAAGGTGCTCAAACTTCAAATCTCCGCTCTCCTTTCCGAGCCTGTTATAATCCGTGTTAAGCTTCTCTCAAATGAGGTATGAACTGAAATGAATTAAGGAAAAGGACAAAACGTGAGCGTGTCTGGCGTGGTGGCCGGCTAGAACCTGGTCCTCCATCATCCAGCCATTGAAGCGCGACCCTCTCACGGAGCGGCTCCAACACCGTCTGAGAGGCTGGAATCTTTAAATCGGGAGCGTTCTCTCACGCGTGGCCAGCCACTCGGATCAAACGACTCCATATATCCTCTGTCCCACGAGGCGATATCCATTCCGCCCCCCCTCCTCCGTTCCGTCTCTGACGGCAGGTCAAGGCGACTTTTCTTATCAGTTTCAGCCTGGGCTGCGAGTGATAGATTGTGTTTTTTTTGCAATTTTTCTCTCTCTTTTAATGTTTATTTTTTTCCAAGGATATGGGGGTTATTGATTAGAGAGACTTACTTGCTAAATATTTATTGGACTTCATGTATAATAAATATGCAAATTAATTACTAATTGTATTAAAACTTCAGAGAAATCCATACACTGCTAAATTCAGGTGCTGCAAGGATGACTACAGGCAAAAATGTTAATGTTAATGTAACACCAAGAATAGAGCCGTTACAGATAGAGCTGTTACAGCTGACAAATGTGATGCTGTGTGTCCGGTAAACCAACAGCTGTATCAGCTCCTGGGAAATATTAAATAAATTAAATAAATATTAAATATTATATATGAAGGACTTGACATCACACAAAAAAGCCAGAAGAGTCCATCACATGGTGTGAAGACTCCCTACAATTGAAGTGAGAAAAATGCTGTTAAAGGACAGCCTGCCTCACTGATCACAAACACCTCAGATTTACCTAGTCTAATGAACCCCTTTGTCTTCAGTCCTTTTACCTCAACGTCCTTGTACTTCTCGCGGATGTCCATCAGGCGATGGTAGGCCTTGATGGCCTCGGCAAACTCCCCGATATCGACGCAGACGGTGATGAAGTTCTCCCAGATCTGCCAGTGGTCGTAGTTACACTTCAAGGCCTCCCGCAGCGTGCGAAAGGCCTTGGTCCTGCCGGCGAGAAGAGACAGGAGGAGAGAGAGAGAGAGAGAGAAGAAAGGAGTCTCTCTTAGTTTCCTGTTACATTGCAGCGCCTCCTGATCAATTCGAAAGTGCTCTATTCGTCTATTCTACGATCTCACCCATATCAAGTATTAATGACAACAATAAAGACAACATTGTTCAAAAGAGAACTCAACCTTTAACAATACATTTGATACTACTTTCAACACAGCTGGCAATCCTGTGACTGAAGGTGGTAACCCCACTGGTGACTATTGCCGAGTATTGATTATACAGACATCATTTTGGTTGCCGTTGAGCTTTGACCGGATCGATCCGTCTCCCCAATTATCAAATTAAGTTTGCGATGGTTTCTTTCCATCACGGTTTCTTGTTCCTCATGCCAACACTCGATCAATAGAAGGTTGCACAACTGGGACACTTGTGCACCGTGTACCCAAAAAGAGTACACGGTGCATACATTTTGCAGCTTTTTATTTTGAAAAGAAAGTTACATATGAGGGGAAGGGTGGACTGAGAAGGCGTGGGTGCCCATCAAACCTGCCGACACACACGCCAACACAGAACCCCTCCCCCCAAACTGGTAGCTCTCATCCCATCCATACCTATTAGAGGGAAAAAAAGAAAAAAGAAGAAGTGCTTTGACTGGATTAGAAGCGTTACTAACCACCAGGGTTTAATAGAAGCTTCCCTACTTTTTTAATTTCAGGCCTGAAAGCACAGAGGGCTGATTTGAATAGAAGTGAATGAGCGAGTGGGAAAAAGGAGAGAGAGGAAGAGAGACGAGGGAGATAGAAAATCGCAACAGGAGTAGCTGGCTTTTACTTTTACTTGGGTACTGCGCTTTAAAAGGAAAAAAAATGAAAGTTCCTATGTGTCATGTCAAGACATCGCTGTCGGAAGAATCAATTACTAGTGAACAGACCACAGTCAAAACATACTCCTCCATCTCCAGGAAACATGGCTTCCACAGGGTGACATTGGGTTCCTGAGATCAACCCGAGCTTGATGAATTGTGCTGTGGGGACGGTTGTGATGGGGCTTGAGCTCGAGTTAGGTGGCCGTGTGTGGGAGAAAGACATACTGTACGAGTGGAGTAACAAGTGGAAATGTGTGTGTGTGTGTGTCAGCCCCATGGAGGCATCAATCCAATGCCCGTGTCGAGTGAATCAATCAGCGCTATCAGCACAGCGGCCGGTTCTGTTGTCCAGCTGATGTTGTGTTTGATAAATTCGAGGTAATGTCGCTCTTCAATCAGCTGCCCCCGTCCCTGTCTTCTTTTCTTTTTTTTTTCCCAGCCACTCCACACTTCTCCCCCGTCAACCCCTCTAACCCACACACACCACCCCATTCCTTTGAAGCCTCTTACACGATGCCGGGGCTCCCTTGGAGAAAAAAAAAAGAAAAGAAAGACGGCCTAGGAGGGAGACTCGGAGACAGAGATGAGATGGAGAAGGAAAGTAAATGAGGAAATCATAATGACATGAGGAAGCCAAGAGAGGAAAGCAGCGGCATCCAAATTTAAAGGAATAAGTGAGAAAACGCTGAAGTCGTCGTGGCAAAGACCAGGTGATTGACGGCGAGACGCTACCTCTTGGTCCATTTCCCCGACCCTGGAGCAAACTGCAATTAAAGCTTCAATATAGCTGCGAGTGGAGATTAACGGGGTCCAAGTGGCTTCAGACAAGCCTCACCTACTGACAGATTCTTAAATACTGTTGCGGGCGCATGCTGTGGTTGCACTGACATGGTATGGGTTTGAATTTCCTCAGGCACAACGCTAATTATAAGTATCTGATTTACAAGATTTGGTTACACGCCCTGCGGTGGGAACTCCCAACCAGTTGCCATGCACGTTGAGCTTTGGTGGTCCTAATTTCCATGAATATCTATTGCTATTGCTAAAGTATAATTGACAGAGAAGCTTTTAGAGAACAAACACTAGAATAGATAAATAAAAGCTTTGAAGGGCCTTAATATGTCATAATATGCAAGTGAGTGCCGTTGAGGCAAATCATTCTGATGGTCATAAAAATATTGTCAACATTGTTCAAGAATCTGTTAAGTTATTAAATGTTCTTTCTATAGTATGAATTAAATTAAAGCATTTAATAACCTTTTACTCTTATTTGCCTACACGATGCAATGCATCTTAACTTATAGGTGTTAAAGCTATGTGTTAAGCCCATTTTTTATGAATGAGTAACACCAATACAGGTTTTGCTGTGTATATTGTAATTCTCCTGTTATCATATTCAGACACACTGATTTGATATCTGCATGTAAGTTTAAAAGCTTCTTTTCCTTTTTTTGTTACTTCAATACCCAAATTCCATATACATGCAAACGTACTCTGCGAAGTCCGGGAATACCGAAAAGCAAAAGGGTGTTTAAAAATCAATTTTCCGAACCATGCAAACAAACCAAGCGAGATTTCGTCTGGATTCTTGAGAATTAAACCACATTCCCTCTGTTGGTGGAAAATAAATTCCAATTTGTTCAGTGTTGTGTTGTCTTGTTGTCTACACACACATCTGCGTAATGAAAAAAATTCAAGTCCCCTCTCAGACTGTCCCAACATGCGTACGGAAGCTGCAGGGTGGAAAGGTTTCCATCTACTCACTTCTGTTTAAGGCGGATGTAAGCCGTGGAGAGGTTGTTCCACGCCTCCGCATTCTGAAGAAGGGAACACATAATATATAAAATCTGTAAATACTGTAAAAGCTGTAATGGGAGCATTCAAGGGGAGAAGTTAGACACCATCGTTTGTAGGAAGGTATGAGGATTTTCTCTTTTGGCATTAACACCATGACGCCCAAATAAATAGCCAATTTGCATTGTTTTTGTCTAGTCTGTTTGGGATGACATACAATGTACAGCTCAAAGCCACTTAAAGAGAGAACATTGCTCATGACTCTCTGCTTATGACTGACTATAATTTCAATCAAGCGGAGCAGAATTGCATTTGAAAGTGTAAGAGGGAAAGATGAGCCTTATTTATGAACTTCATAGTTTAAATCTAAATGTTAATAAATTATAATATTGAATTGCGACACACCAAAAGAATCACGACACATACATTCAGAATCGAGATATCATTCTGTTATTGAAATGAGGCTCCCTTCCTACAGTATTCCTGTCTCAGGAACAAATCTTTGGCTGAATGGCTCTCCCAAACATTAATCTCAGTATATGCTTTAACACACACACACACACACACACGGCATGTGCCCAGGTGCACTGGTGTGTGTGAGATGGAAAAGGCTGGAGAACGAGGGAGTGGGAGTGACAAGTGACAGAGCTACGGCACCGTTATGTTCTCTTGGTGCGACAATAATTTGGTTTTAGTCTGCGGTGGGAGGGGAGTACTTACATCTGGCTCCAGCCTCACACAGCTCTGGAAGGCCTTGGCAGCTCCTTCGTAGCCCTCCAGGGCAATGTAGGCGCAGCCCAGGGAAAACCAAACCCCAAGCTGACACAGACGCACGCAGAAAAAAGTTTAAACAAATCGGTGAATCGGCGTATAACGTCCACAAAGATGCTCACACACACAAGTACGATTAAAAAGTACGTATTGTGTTAATGCGACAAATGTTAGAAGATCGCAGGAGGAAAACCAAACAACAACAACAACAACAAAACAGCCACAAACAAATGACCAAATAATCAGTTCGTGGGCATGTTGACGTGTGACAGCATCAGTTTTGCATGTGTCACAATGTACTTTTCAATATAAAAACAACTCTAAATACATCTTCTGCCTTCTGTATGCCAGCACCTTGTCCTCAGAGCTCTTAGTGGCTAAGACCTCTGAGGTCTGCTGTGTCTTGACCTGCATTATGCATTTGTTATATCCTGTTTTACATTAAAGTTAAATCAATAAACCATTAAGTAAGTGCACACATTACTGCAGCATGAATAAATAAACCTCAGCGCCTTCACATGTTTATTCATTATTGCACTATATGGCATTTTATTCATTAACGCTTCCAGAACAAATTCCAATATGTGAAAAATGGCATCAATAAACTAATCGTTTACCAGGCACAAACGCGTTCCCTTGTTTCTTTATGGAACTCGCGGCCTGATTCCAATTCTTTATTTCCTTCTCCTTAGTCTCAGTCATATGATTTGTCCATACTTTCTATCAACAATTTCGCCATTCTGGATTTTGAGTTTGTGTGGTGTGTACCACTTATTGTTATTGTTAAGGACTAAAGATTTGTATCAGGGTGTAATAATATGCGACATTTTCTATTAAATAAACGACACATTTCACACTACAATATACTATACTTATGAGCTATACAAAACAATGCTGATTTGGTTTAAAAAATGTAAACTATGACTTAGTTCGACGTCTGGGTTGATGCTAAACGGCAAATCCACATATCTTATTCTGGTCGTACACTTTATTCTGATTAATGTGTGCATGTAAACGTACCCACTGTGCTGCGTTTAGTACAGCGAGATGTTGTGATTTTTGTCATAATTCTAGTCCTAATGACATGTCAGTTATTTGAGAACTGATACATAATTCTAAAAATCAATATCCAGATCACAACTGGTCTGCACCAAAACAGAAAACTGGAAATTGCTTAATAAGTTTAGTTTTAAGTCTAAAGATAAAGACTTTTTATTCAAGAACAGATCAGATTACTAACCCTAACTCTACTAACCCTAACCCCGACAGTACACTTTCAAGCTGAAAATGAACTTTTCGTGAAGGTACCCCCATAATTACCATTTTGTTGTTAGAAAAAAAGTCAATAGCTAAATATAATAAAATAGCAAAGAAGTCATTGCCAAATGGTAAACTATGAAGCATTGTCATATGATAGATGAATTTTTTCAAGGGTAAGGAAAGGTGCACACTTAGTCCATAGCTCGTGGAAGTCAACAATGTGGGTGTAGGAATTGACAGTTCAAGATAGTGGCTTTGCAACTGACTGTGGTCACAGAAGTAATTATAAAGTGCTTGCATTCCAATTGCATTGGCAGACTAACCGTTCTGTACAGTACCTGCATGGAATTGACGCGCAGCGACTGCTCAAAGCACTCCACGCACTGCTGGAACTCCTTGTCACGGAGGTGCAGCAGGGCCTTGGAGCGCATAGCCCGGGCACTGCGCTGGCCCGACAGCTCCCAGGCTTGGTCATAGTACTGGTGATCCCTGAGGACGTCCCCCAGCAGACAGTACAGGCTGGGGGTCTCCTTCTTCTCCAGCTCCCTGCGTATAATCGCCTCCGCCTGAGGGGAGGGAGAGAAAACGATTACGAGCCAGAAGAGGAGGGGAGAGAAGAAGATGGAGGACCTAAGGATGAGGTGAGTAAGGGTGTATTTATTCAAGGAAAATGGATGTCAAGTAAGGAGGGGGAAAGAAACACAGAAGAATTATGGGGTGTGTTTTTTGGGGATTGGAGCAAGTGGAGATGAAAGGGGGAGGATCAGTAAATGATAACGATGACCCGGGGGTAGGGCGGGCTTGCGTAACAACTGCAGCAACCTTCAAACGACCTGTAGAAGGAAGGCTGGCGTTCCTTGACATTCTACTTACACACTTTGGATTTAGTCTCGTCTGAGACCGCAATACACATCACTTATTGGCGGATGCTATGCAAGCCCAGATCAACAAGGAGCGGTTCCCTAGTCCACCGTGCCTTGTCCAAGCCAGACCCAAAACCAACACACACAGCTTAGCAGAAAGGTTGGTTCCCAGGGAGGCCCATGGAGTCAAAACACTGCTGTGTGAGGAGAATAATGAGCGGATTCCTCTGGTCTGAAAAATCCCTGTAGTTCGACTGTGAGATGGAGGCCAATCCAACTGGTGCTCAAGTTGAGGGCCAAGGGAGTTTTGGTTTTCACCACGTTCCTGTGCTTGATTCTCTTGTCAGGTGTGATGTGCGGCCAAGACTACCCAACCTCCTCAAAGCTAAAAGACAATCCATAGTGGACCTGAAACTTGGGTGAAGACAACTGATATCTTGATTGTGAAGTTATTGAGATGTATTGTTTCTCACTTCAGTTAAGACTGATAGTTTTCTTGCAAAATAATATGAAACCATCATTCATGAATATTAAACATGTTATTACAGTTTAAATCAATTTTGATACAAACAATTCTACAGTTTCAATGTAATATAAATACAAAGAAGCACCAAGTAATGACACCTAAAATTTCTATGGCCATTTAACTGCATGACTCCACCAGTGAGACAGGATGAAATTAACAAATAAATTACATACTGTAGCGGAACATAAGGAATGCCTGAATCTGTTAAGGTAATTGGAAACAAAACCTGTCTACGGAGAGTATGACTAGAGCGAACCACTTCTCGCTTTAAACACTCTGTCCTTGTTATGATGAGTACTGCAAAATAAGCGTGACTGGAACAACTGGGCTTAGTGTTGCACAACTGGCCCTACAACCATAACCATCAGCTTGACATTGCTCCTTTCGACTCCCTGGTCCACAGAAAAGCAAAGGACTGATTGTGAAGGAAGTTTTGTCAACCATGGAGTGGAGACCCTAGTGGCTTTATTAGAGGAAACAAATGCAAGAGATCGGATGAGTGAAAGAACAAGTTGAAGTGAGGAAAAGGGTGATTAGAAATAGAGAGACAAGCAGTGACACTGGTTGGTAAGGTAAGATTATACTGTCTGAAAACCTCAAGACAGAACCCAGCCTCAATGTGCCAATGTGGACGTATAGGAAGTTCAGAACCCATTGACCCTTTGCTTAAGAGCGGGGAAGGGCAGTATTCAGCCCATGGCTCCATCTGTTGCGTTAAATAGGCCTTGTCCTTTTAATGTGAATTGTGGCCCCTTTCAGTGAGATGAGCGTAATTTTCCACACCGCAGCAGCAAATTCAGTGAAGAGATTCAATCAAGTTGTGAAAACGTCAAGTAATGAATAACGATTTCTGCGTTTATGAATGTGAACTGTGTGAATGGGGCCACTGTCGGCGAGGCAGAGACAGGGACAGGCACGCTGACGTGAGATGAACTCTCATTTGTGCCGCACAGAAGCACTTAAAATATTATCAGATTCATCTCACAATATTGCGGTTGGACCGGACTATTACCATACTTACCATAATTATCTGTCGTTTAAATGGGGTGATTACAATTTATTACAAAATAAATGCACCAACACATGCAATGTAAAGTATTCAAAGCAGTTCACAATAAAAAAAATACAAATGCAGCTGTAATGGTGAGTCATATTAGGTTGACTGACAATTAATAGCACATCAGCAATAAAAGAGATCTGACAATCAGCACCTGTTGTTGTGTGACTTCCAAAGCATCATAAGCCAACTAACAGAGTTCCAAGGAGGCCAAATAGTAACTGCTGGATTATTTAATGTGTCAAAGGGAAGTTTCTCATAAATGATCCAAGCATATACCAAACATGGACAAACTACATCAGCAATGAGGTTATAAACAAAGCTGGAGTTTATGGCAGGGCTGCAACTCGGAAACTGATTGTATCCAAGGCCAAGGCACAAAAGACGTATAACCTGGTGTTGGGAGCACAAAACTTGTATGGACAGAATATCACAACATTCCAAGAAGGATTGCAGCTGTTACAGTGTGTCCTTGATATTAACATATTGCTCCGTATTCTGTTATTTTGTGCACCCGTTGTATACTCACAACACAAGAACACATTACTCCTTTTGAGTAAAATAGCAGGGTGTGTTGGAAAACGCCTTTTAGCATATGTTCAATATAAGCATCATATTTGTGTGGTGTCTTGGATGATTGCACCTTGGTATTTTAGAGCCTCATATTTGCAGGATGGGAGAGACAGAGACCATGTGTGGAATAACAGGCAATAAACAGTTTTATCAAGAATGAGACGCAGCACTGGGAAGACATCAAGAAACCCCTGACAAATGGACTGCTTGGCAACTCCTACCCCCTGGCAACTATCTCACAAAAAAGCACTTGCTGGGGCTGCAGCAGTGACTTGGTTCGAGACAAGAAGAGCACAGCAGACTTTTATTACTGCACCTGGATAATCGCATTGGAAGGACAAGAAAAAAACAACACTATAATTCAGTAAGGGAGGCCTGGTAGCTTGAAAGAGTCCCATTCAGGGTTCTGGGACTGGGAAGTTTCTGGGGAGAAACTGAGGTCATTTGCCCACCTGCAGGATGGCTGAGGGTTAGTGGGGGAGCAAAGATGCATGCGTACTAACCATGCGAGTATGTTTGAATATCTTTCAGCTTCTAATGTGGTTGAATGCACAACCAACACCGATCGATAGAGGCTATGTAGATATAGCATTTATACACATGCGCATGTGTATGTGCGTAAAAAGAAAGGGATGTGATGTTGATGGACTCTTCAACTCAATGCAAATACAGGCCTGTAAACCTAAATCAGTTGTATTGGATTAGTATGAAAAAATGAGCAAAGCGGCGATTAGTGAGCAATTATGAGAACTTGTCTGCTCTTTGCAACAGAGAGGTCAAGCGCTTGTGGTCCAGGGCTGGGTGGACGCTGGCCGAAACTACAGCACTCTCTCTCAACTGTGAGAATCGGAGCCTAAGATGAACCAGATGGCAATTACCTCATGGCTCTGGAGTCCGTACACTGTACAGCTTCACTGAGAGGAAAAAAAAACAAAACAACGACGTTCTGACACTATTTGGCGTGTCCATTAGTTTGCATCGCTAAAAGGTCAGTGCCTGTGAAGGGTCTTGCACAGGCTTGTGCCCATTCTGTTCCACCTTGTATCATCTTTGTGTGTGTGTGTTGAGTGTCTACAACAAATTTGATAACTGATAATAGACTATATGAATCTTCAATGGACAGAGAAATCTAGAATAAATCTATTGACATTAATCCATTTGACTCGTCATTGGATTTGCTCCAATGTACAGATAACTGGAAAATCTGATTAAGGTGACATTTCCATTCAAGTGTTTACATAGTTCAAGGTGACGTGATTTCCTTCAATATCCTGAATTTGCATGGATTTAATTGATAGCAAGGATAGTTTACTCCTAGAAGGATATGATGCAATGAGATCCTTCAGGTCCCCCAGTATCAGATGAAAAATTACAAACAATTGCGTAAGACTGCTTTGATATCTTGGATAATCTTGATGCAAACACCATTTATCCAAGTTAGCTCAACACAGGATACACGCTATCATGAATTTTTCCAGGTTGTTATACTTGACTGTCTTCACTGAATAAACAAATCAAATTAATGACTATTGCTTCTGGCACAACTTTTTTAGGCCAAGACTCTCATATACACACCGCATATTAAGGTGTATACATGATGTTTATGCAACACTTAAATACAGCTATTTTCTTATTTGGAGTAGATTGCATATGAATGTATAAACAAAGCTATTGTTACAACACAATATGACATAACGGCCTCTTATCATAGGATAAGGAGTGCTAGTATTTGTTTTCTGTGCACAAGCAGTTATTTGGCTGTTTTCCTCTCTCCATCACTCGACTATAAATTCCTTCCTAATATGTGAACATGAACTGCTGAAGTCACTGTCCAAAAGTTGCTCTAACGAAAACAAACTCATTAAAGACACTTATGTCGATGCAGAGACATTACAGACAGCGAGGGGAAAAGGTTCACCTACAATAGCTGAAGCATGGAATAAACATTATTTTTTTAAGAATTGGTATATTTTCATCCACTTTCAGATGTAAAGACATCAAACAGTCTTGTTCCTACTTGACAATGCTGCAACCCAAAAAAAAAAGAATAAAATTTTAAAAAGGCATCAGTAAAATCAAAACCTTCCATAAGTGTCACAGGCTGAAGAGCTGGCTCCAAGGAGGGTGCGTGTGAAAGGCATCCAACTCAACAAGGCTGTATTCATATCCATTTATGTGGGACTAGGGGTGTGTAGTGTGTCTATGTGTGTGCATGTTTGTCAAGACATTTTGTGAGTGAATTACAGGACTATAATATATAATAATATTGGCAGGTAAAATCCACCTGGACCACTGTGTGTTTGTGTACGTGAACGATAGTTTGCGCATCTGCCGGAGCAAATGGGTTCATGTGCGTGGCCGAGCCGCACACCAGCGGTCAGATAGACGAGAGAAGGCTGCAGGAAGGTGAAGGGAGATTACCTGACACACACCAATAGCCAGTTCTGTCACACCAGGCAACAGATGAAATCCTCATTGAAATCTCTGCCCGGTGTGTGGGTAAGGGTGTGTGTGTGTGTGTGTGTGTGTGTTGAGATGGCAGTGATATTCAATGTGAAAAATGGGCTTGTCTGGAACGCCAAGCATTGGGTGTTAAATGGTCCCTCAGTTCAACACTGGGATCCAACTGTATGTGTGTGTACGTGTGTGACTCAACCTGTTTAGAAAACAATGCACATGTGTGTACGTACCTTGCATGCATTCAGAAACTCAAACCAAGTCTTTTCCCGATATGAGCGTACCTTGCCGTGTTTGCCCATCCTCTCGTAGCAGATAACCGCGTCCTCCCACAGCTCCAGCTTCTCGTAGATGAGCAGAGCGGAGCTGGTGCAGCCGAGGTCCGTCAGCAGGCTGGCCAGCTGTTTCTGTAACGGAGGAAAACAATTATTACAAACTACACTCTGTCCTTGCTCCCATCCACAGTGTTCAGAGTTAAATTTAGGCATTGCTTCATATCCCACATGAATAATTGATAGAATCATGAGATCAAATCATTATCAATAACTTAATAACACTAACAGTTTAAGGACTACACATAGCAAAGAAACCCTTGAGGCAATTTGTCCAATTTACCAGAAAAAGGGGAATAGCTTATATAACCCCTCTAGGTTACCTCAAGGTTTGTGTTTTGCTTAAAATATAAAGGAAAAAAAAACAAAAACTCTGATATGACTTGGTTACATAAGTGACATTTTAGTCTTGGTAAAAGCCGGCCGTCTGGAAATCATTGTGAAAAATGAAAAGAGTTGGAACAGGGTTTCACAAAGCAAAGGTGGATGGCGTTGATTAGCTGTTGAAAATTTCTGTCATCAATATTGAGCTTCAATCTGTTCCTATGATCTAATTGCTGCTATCCTCCAACGGAGGAGAAAAATGTTGCTCGTACTTTGAGGAGAGACATGTCGAAATGCATAATATTCCACATCGCAATTTAACAGTCACAGGAAGCAGCTAGAGCATATTCCAGTTATAAGTCCAGTTCCTGGAGTGCACCATTGTCCAGTTATTGTTTTAATGTGCACTACAAGGGGGGAAGTCAATAACAGTGTTGAAAATACAGATTTGGGCAGAAAATTATGGTTTGGTGTAATGTCAAAGTTGGTTCCTTTCAACGTGGTGTAGTTTAAAGGTCACGAGATTTATGCTGTAAGCTTCTTGAGTTGCTTTTGGAGTTGGCCAGTAGAGAAAATGATGGAAAAAAAAAGATTTCAGCTCCTTACCAAATTATCAAATATACTTTTCTTTTTTGTTTTTTTTACGTGAAATTATGGACTCTAGTATGTTGCTAAAATGAAAATACAAAGAATGTTATTGTTGAATGTCTTGTTATATTAGTCATATTGAACTGGGAGGTCTCTTTCTGTTAGCCAAACAATAGGAACAATTGTGATATATTGCTTAAGAGGAGGCCATAAAAAGAGCAAAAGACTCAAACAAGAGAGGAGAAGAAAGAAAAAAACAAATAAATACTGTTGGGATTTGCTGGGGAAAAAACGAAGAAAATCACTTTTGAGGAAAAACATGTCATCATAGCAGCTGAAACTGCATATGATGACTTTGTTGACTATATAATCAGGCTTACCAAGCCAAAATGAAACCATTCGTGTAATGTGACACAGTGAAGCCCCAGTGAAGCGGATTCAGAATCTTTGTTTTCTGGATAGTAAGTAATAACACTGCCACAATGGAATTGATGCGGTCCATGCATTAAAGAGATCGGGGAGAGATAATGCGGTAGCAAATGAGTATTGGGAATTGTAGTTAAACAGAACAGTTACATCCCGCAACCTGAGGGATGACCAAAGCGCCAAGTGAGAGTCAAAAAGGTTGAATTCATAGCAGGGCTTCCAACAGGAAACCACTTACAGTGGTGTGAAAAAGTGTTTGCCCCCTTCCTGATTTCTTATTTTTTTGCATGTTTGTCACACTTAAATGTTTCAGATCATCAAACAAATTTAAATATTAGTCAAAGACAACACAAGTAAACACAAAATGCACTTCTTAAATGAAGGTTTTTATTATTAAGGGAGAAAAAAAATCCAAACCTACATGGCCCTGTGTGAAAAAGAGTTTGCCCCCCCTGTTAAAACATAACTTAATTGTGGTTTATCACACCTGAGTTCAATTTCTCTAGCCACACCCAGGCATGATTACTGTTCTCAATCAAGAAATCACTTAAATAGGACCTGCCTGACAAAGTGAAGTAGACCAAAAGATCCTCAAAAGCTAGACATCATGCCGAGATCCAAAGAAATTCAGGAACAAATGAGAAAGAAAGTAATTGAGATCTATCAGTCTGGAAAAGGTTATAAAGCCATTTCTAAAGCTTTGGGACACCAGCGAACCACAGTGAGAGCCATTATCCACAAATGGCGAAAACATGGAACAGTGGTGAACCTTTCCAGGAGTGGCCGGCCGACCAAAATTACACCAAGAGCGCAGCGACGACTCATCCAAGAGGTCACAAAAGACCCCACAACAACATCCAAAGAACTGCAGGCCTCACTTGCCTCAGTTAAGGTCAGTGTTCATGACTCCACCATAAGAAAGAGACTGGGAAAAAATGGCCTGTATGGCAGAGTTCCAAGATGA
>OMKR01053188.1:0-11791 GCA_900302355.1 Cyttopsis rosea
TTTTAATTATTTTTTTTTTTCTTTTTTTCAAGTATCTTCTTTACTTCACTGTGATTGCCTATTGTATTCTGATGTATGCTGCTGTGACATTACATTTCCCTCCTGGGATTAAAGGGACAATACGTAACTTTTCCGCATTAAAATTTCTAAAAACGACGAGACCTATGTTATATATTTTGTTGAGTTGTGTACTTGCATTATCCCAAATGTTTCCAACAATTTTCAAACCCAGAGAAATCCGTCATTTTACTGTTGGTAACGGAGCGTTTCATTAGGTCGCCTGTCATGGCGTCTATCCTCTTCACCCCTCTACTGCTAGAACTTCCAGGGCAACAGTGGGGAACATCGGATGTTGCGTCAGAGGACTCCATGTAACTTTTTTTTCCCAAAACATTTTCTACTCCACTATTGTTTGTATTGCTCTACTATTACTCTACTAACTCTGATGGAGATATCTGATGGATGTCTGATGGAGCACGATTATTTATTGCCGCAGAAGCAGTCCCCGTAAAGCGCACGCGTGACAAAAGACTACAACTCCCATAATCCCACGCTACTTCTGATGTCATCAGACTCCATCTTTTTGTTATCGTTTTGATTGAGAGACCCCTAGCGGCAGAAATTACATGTTGTACCTTTAATATCTAATCGTTTTCTTCATGTTTAACAGTAATATGGCAAGAAGAGACTCCTCTCCACCTCCACCGCACAATACTGATACAAAAGACAGCGTGGCGCTTGTGAACGCCCCTAACCTCAATAACGATGAGGACGAAGAGAAAGAAGAGAACATCCAGCAACCAGACACCAGCATCGACTCCCATGAGAAGCCTCTGTTTCCCAGCTGTAGACACCCTGGTGCTACTGTGCCCCTGGTGCTGTCCCAGAGCGATGCTGGAGGGGAGAAAGTTCCATTCACCATCAACAGATATTTGAGGGATTACCAGAGAGAAGGCATAAAGTTCATTTATGGCAACTACATTCGCTCCAGAGGGTGTATCCTGGGGGATGACATGGGTTTAGGAAAAACTGTGCAGGTATACTCATTAGTATTGTGGCAAGTTTTTTTCCCTAATATTTCAGCGTTTTGTAAATTGTGTTGTATGTAAAAACAAATTTGTCCCTTTCTTTTCCCATAGGTCATTGGCTTTCTTGGTGCAGTGCTGCAAAAGACAGGGACATGGCAGGACATTGAGAACAACAGACCTCAGTTCCTACAGACTCAGCAGCCGTCAGTTCAGAGGAAACCCAACAAGGTTGGTCTTGATATACAGGTGCAGCTCATAAAATTTGAATATCGTGAAAAAGTTCAATATTTTTTGTCATTTCAGAAAGTGAAAATTGTATATATTCTAGACTCATTACATGTAAACCAGAGTATTTTGAGCATTTCTTGAAAACGCAAAATCCAGTATCTCCAAATATAATCACAGAGGGCCACAGAGATGTCCTCAAAACACTTTCAAAGAGCCTTTAATCTGTCTGGTTCAGCACACACAACCACAATCATGGGTTGGGACTTGACAGTTGTCCAGAAGACAGTCATTGGCACCCTCCACAAGAAGAGTAAGCCACAGAAGGACATTGCTAAAAGTGCTGGCTGTTCGCAGAGTGCTGAATTAAAGGATATTCATGGAAGTTGACTGGAAGGGAAAGGTGTGGTAGGAAAAGGTGCACAAGCAACAGGGATGACCGTAGCCTTGAGAAGATTGTCAAGCAAAGCTGATTCAAGAACGTGGGGGAGCTTCACAAGGAGTGGACTGAGGCTGGAGTCAGTGCATCAAGAGCCACCATGCACAGACGTGTCCAGGAAATGGGCTACATTCAGCTGGTGTTGGTCCACTGTGTCTTATCAAGTCCAAAGTCAATGCAGCCGTCTATCAGGAGATTTTGGAGCACTTCATGCTTCCGTCTGCTGATGAGCTTTATGGAGATGCATCTGTCCACACTGCCAAAACTACACGTAAATGGTTTACTGACCATGGTATTACTGAGCTTGATTGGCCAGCCAGCTCACCTGACCTGAATGGGTATTGTCAAGAGGAAGATGAGACACATCAGACCCAACAATAAAGACAAGCTGAAGGCCGCTATCAAAGCAACCTGGGCTTCCATAACCCCTCAGCTGTGCCACAGGCTGATTGCCTCCATGCGACGCTGCATTGATGCAGTAATTCATGCAAAGGGAGCCCCAACCAAGTATTAATTGCATAAAAGAACATTCTTTTCAGAGGTTCGATATTTCTTCATTATAAATCCTTTTTTTTTTTTTATTGATGTTTTGAAATATTCTAATATTTGGAGATACTGGATTTTGGGTTTTCATGAGCTATAAGGCGTAATTATCAAAATTAAAATAAAGAAATGCTTGAAATACTCTGGTTTACATGTAATCAGTCTAGAATATATACTATTTTCACTTTCTGAAATGACTGACAAAAAATATTGAACTTTTTCACGATTTTCTAATTTTATGAGCTGCACCTGTATAATGCTGATGTTGGAAGGGAAAGCATCACATAATTACTATAATTGTATATATCTGCTCTCCTTTTCTTTGGCTTTGATTGATCATGATTTAAAGACTTCAAATATTAGGAGTACATTTCATTATCTGATAATTGCATGCACTACAGCAAAAAACACTACAATGAAATCACACTGCTAAATTTGAAACAATATTTCACTCATTTAATGGAGTGAGGCATAATAAGTAAGTTTAATTTTGTAAATGGACAAAGTAATGTGCAATATCCTTGTGGCATGAGCAAATTTGATAGAAATATACCTATACAGGAGGGTATTTCTACCTTTACTTGTCAAGAAATATCTACAGAATGCTGGATCATTAGCAGTAGTCCAGGGATATATTTCTGGACTTTCTTGTTGTGATTTTATTTGAATCTATAGGCAAGATGCTTCAAGGAATTTCTCTTTACTTATGAAGAACATTGCCTTTGTACCTGTGTGACCTGTCTCAGGTTTTTTTGATTGTGGCTCCGTTGTCGGTGGTCTATAACTGGAAGGATGAGTTAGATACCTGGGGCCACTTCCAGTGTGTGGTCATCCACGGGCTCAGGAAGGACGAAGAGCTGGCACGCATCAAGAAGGGACGCTCTGAGATTGCCCTCACTACCTATGAAACTCTCCGCCTGTGTCTGGACCAGTTCAATAGGTAGGCATAAATATATTACAAATACAAATATCCATAATTTAATCACTGTCGTATTTAGATGTCATTATTATATGAAAAAGTGGAATACAACAGGGTTCCCAGTAGGGATGGGATGAGTACTCGATTTGGACATCAGTCCAAACGTATAGAGTACCTTCAACGTATAAAGTACTCGCATTTTTACATTTTTACTAGAGGGTGCACACAATTAGGTTGGGGAAAACAACATTACTTTAAACAATATATAATCCAGTCACACACCATTAATTCATTTTAAACAGTTTATTATACATATAGCACTTTCATTTTGTTACTTTCACTTCGGGGTTTGGGAAGGAGCAGGGATGGACAGAGCAGCAGAGCACACAGAGTCACAAACTAAACTCATTCACTTGCGTGCACAAAGAGGATGTATGTGGATGTATGCATGCAACGTTTTTATTAAAAAAATACATTTCTGTTGAAACACTGTACAAAAAATTTATAGACAGATAGTCATTTGAAAAACAAACGCAAATCGGAATCGGCCATGAAAAGTGGTTGATTGATTGATTGGTTGATTAATTTTTTTTCCGTGATCTACTGGAATCAGAAACATGCATTCAATCCATTAAAAGGAACATTTAAAGAGCATTGGATGCGGAAGTGGACAGAGACAGGGATAGCGGAGTCTAATTGTGATTGGTTCACTCGCACCACGTGACAGTGTTCTGACGTCAGATGGACTTAACCCTTTACGTGCTTGTCCCGGAAATGTTACTGCTTCCATTCACAATTTCGGACCCTATTCTTATGTTAGATTTATTTTGTGAGTGCTCTATAATAATTTAATTTCAGTACTCGAATATTATAATTATTTAAAATGTCCATCCCTAGTTCCCAGAAAGTCAAAAGCCATTATACCGTGGCTTCTCTCTTCTTTTATACATTTAAGATTCAATTTTACTCATTTGATTTAATTGAATTTTTCTGCCTACTGTGCAATCAAACCGGCAAATCAAATCCTACTAATTGTATCATGCTGAGCACAATTAACCACGGCTTTGTAGTAGTTATAGACTAACTGTGAGACTTTAACTGTCAAACACAAATTGCAAATCCAGAACAATCATTGCATGCTGGTAACTGTTCAATATTCTGCCACACAAACATCATTAAATGAACAGAAACACTGCAATCAGTCTTCATGAATAATAATTATTATAAAATGTGTTGAAATTATTATGAATGTCCTTTTTTTTCATCTATAATTTTTCAGCCTTCACCTCTGATTAGTTTATTCTATCCATTATTTGATTAAAAATAAAAAACATGTCAACCAGCATTTGTACCTGAAAGGTTCCTCTGCTCCTCCCTGCAGCATAGACTGGTCTGCTGTCATTGTGGATGAGGCTCATAAGTTAAAGAACCCCAAATCCCAGATCACTCAGGCCATGAAGGAGCTGAAATGTCAGGTAAGATTGATGGATGAAACAACAGATTTTTTAAGATATTACCAGTGTCTGATTTGTTAAGTCTACTTAATGGGAGCTGAGGGGTCAGTCAATCATAATTGTATTTTAGTTTTCAACAAGCGCTGTTCCTTTTGTCCTCCTTAAAATTGTTATTGCTGAACCTTTTATATATATATATCTATACCTTTTATGTACTTTTCTTGCTGTCTATCTTGTTGTCCCTCTGTTGGTTATGTTGTCCATCTAAATAGCTGGCTACACCTATACTACCTGAGTACTTAAAGCCTGCCTGATTTTATGGCTGCTTTATATTATGTTTCTTCTTTGTTTGCTTGTTTTTTTTTAGGTTAGAATTGGCCTCACTGGCACTATCTTGCAAAACAATCTGGAAGAGCTCTGGTGTGTCATGGATTGGTAAGGTCACTCAGCAGTTTATCTATTTTTTGTTCATAACCAAGTCACCCTACCTATATAATCGTTCCTATATTTCTGGTTTCTGTTGCCTCTCATTTCATTTTGTCTTATTATAGGGCCGTACCTGGTTGTCTTGGCAGCCTCGGTCACTTTAAGAACAAGTTTTCAGATCCAATCGAGCACGGTCAGAGACACAGTGCAACCAAACGAGCATTAGCGACCGGTAGGAATACTGTCCGAGCCCTGGTGAGGAGGATCTCCTGCTGGTTTCTCAGAAGAACCAAAGCGCTCATCAAGGAACAGCTGCCGAAAAAGGATGACAGGGTGGGTGCGCAGCCATGTTCAGTAAAATCACTGCATACTTGTTTTTCTTTCATTGTAAATTCAACAATGGCTCGTGTGAACATCACAGTATGGTACAGTATAAACACATGAAGGTCCCTATCTAATACTTATTATAGTTTATTATGTGTTTTTCTAGGTGGCATATTGCTCTCTGACCGACTTCCAACAGGCCGTGTATCAGATGGTGTTGGATGATGAAGATGTAACTTTGCTGCTGAGATCTTCAGAGAAGTGTGACTGTCGAAGTGGTCGCACTCGACGGGGCTGCTGCTATAAAGTCTGCTCTTCTACACATAGTTTGGATACATTCGTTTGGATAGATTTGAGGCATTTAAGTAAAGAGGCTTGTGTTTACTCTTTTTGTATATGCGCAGTTAGTATGTATGGTATTGCATAGGCAGATTTTCACTGAACGTGTCAACCTTTTCCAAGGTTCTAAGGAAATGTGCGTTTCTGCTTACTGTCACCTTCTCACAGGCTTTGACTGACTCACTGCAGTGTTTCTTTTTGATTCAGATCTAAGTTGTGGGATGATTTCTTGTGTTGCAGACCAACTCTGAGGGTGTGGAAGTGAAGGAACTGTATTTTACTTACTTGGCTATATTGAGGAAGGTTGCAAATCATGTTGCTTTGCTGCAGTCCACATGTGGCACCAGCAAGAAACAGGTACAATTTGTTTATATTGTTGTTGTTTGTACTCACTCTTGTTTATAACGCTGTTTACATACAGTATACATGCAATATATATACACATTAATAAATACATGGACAATTGCTATCATAATCTATATATCACTATCTCTATCTCACACTATGTTCTCTTTAGTTTACTCTTTTACTTTGGTCAATGTAATGCATCATACTAACTGCTTAGTAGCTTCGGTCCATTCAACCATTCAACGTCTGTCTTCCAGGACAAATATGTGAGTGCCATTTGTCAGAAGGTCTTCCAGAAGTTTCCAGATTTTATGCAGAGATGCAAACAGGAAGCTTTTGAAGCCATGTCCGACCCTATGTACAGTGGGAAGATGAAAGTATGTCACAGTCGTAGCGAATGGTAGATAAAGCTGCACTCTCCTGGTCATAACGTTAACTTGTTCCTCTGTTCTCTGCA
Source organism: Cyttopsis rosea (assembly GCA_900302355.1). NCBI lineage: Eukaryota > Metazoa > Chordata > Actinopteri > Zeiformes > Parazenidae > Cyttopsis > Cyttopsis rosea. Next base: position 6,503 of record OMKR01053188.1, read on the forward strand.
GGTCCTCCAAAAACTGCTGAATTATTACATGAAGAAGAGAGATAAAGTGCTCATTTTCTCTCTCTCCACCAAGGTAAAACATTTTCTTTGTCCATATTCAGGTTCAAAATTCAAAGCTTTATTGTACACTCAGTGGAAAAAACAGTAACCACAGTAACCACGATCACCAAATTAAAGGTGAACTAAACTAAACTTGTATAAAATATTGAGAGTGAGTGAGTGTGTGTTTTTTATTTTTTGAGAACTGGAGAAGTGTCTAGATGTTTGAAATCAGATAGTCTATCTGGGATTGTAGACGCTGTCAGAGTTGGATTGCCCCGTCAGACTTCTGGGTTTTCGCTCTTCATTCACATCCACTCATCTCCTCTCCGCCGCAACTGCTTGAACACACAGTTTTAATTGCTGCTGTAGCTGGAGCAGATGACTTGTTTACAGACAAAATAATCGTGCAGACATGGCTTTCTCATGACACACCAGATTAATAGCTACGCTTCGGGACTTAATATGTGAGAGCGATTAGAGTTTTTATGATAATTGGCCGCAGCGCAAAGTCTAATGGTTTTTGTCACCTGAGACGGTACGATAACATTGCCCGGCTTCTGTCTGCTGTGACATCATCTCTTTAGGCCCTGTGTTTGGCTATTTCGGGGAATGGTAGAGCCTGCCTTTGAATCTTCCAAGAGTTACAGAATATGTATTTGAAAAAATAATTCTGGTTTAATAATGTTGCTAGTTCAATGTGTTTGTTGCCTTAACCTCTCTTGCTTCTTTAAATGCCAATTTAATTTAGGTTTGTTATTGAAGCACTGAATGAATTTGAACTTAGAATGTATTATTTATGAAGGTCTTTTGAAACAAACGTTTAGCTCTTGGATGTGCTAGAGAGTTACTGCATGGCCGAAGGGCTGGACTACAGCAGGTTAGATGGCTCCACCAAACCCAAAGACAGAGTCAAGATCGTCAAAGACTTCAACAGCAGTCCTCACACCAACCTCTGCCTTGTTTCCACGCTGTAAGTTTAGACAGATGTTCTTCTGCTATATCATTCTACATAAGGAAATGTTTTCTGCTGAAATGTTTTCTTCTACTGTATTTCTGTCAGCCTTTTATCCACATCATTGAGTTGACCCACAGTCACCTGTCCTCTAACTGCTATTTATTAGTACTTATGTTAAATAAAATATCAAGTTTTGAACCTGATTTTCATCGACTATTCCCCTCAGGGCGGGTGGTCTTGGTCTGAACTTTGTGGGGGCCAATGTAGTGGTGCTGTTTGATCCCACCTGGAACCCAGCCAATGACCTGCAGGCTATTGATAGGTAAATTATGGTCCTTGTTGTTGTATATATTGTTTAAACCAGTAAAGAGCTTTGTGGTATCCAACCATCAAGGCTTGCTTCTTGGTGATAATCTATTCTGTGCCACATAAAATATGGAAATGTTTATATCTGCCTTTTTAGTGTACATAACATCTCACTCTGGCATTTTCTCTCGCAGGGCCTATCGTATTGGTCAGTGCAGGGATGTGACGGTGCTGAGGCTGATCTCACTGGGCACACTGGAGGAAATTATCTACCTCAGACAAGTTTACAAACAGGTATCTACTTTTCCTGATGTGCCAATATGTCTCTGAGAACAGTGCTGGAGGTTCTATAACCTCACTAAGATTTTTTCTTAAGACCATCTATTGAGCCTGGTCATGTGAACACAAACTCATATGTAGGGATTCCATAGCCTGGCATCGCCAGACCAATTCGCAAATGCGTATTTAGGTCTGCCCCAATTGGATAGACCTACAAACAATCAGAGCAACAACACATGGGACGTAGCGCTGAGCGACGGGAAATGGCGACTGTGATTGGCCCGACCATAAAATGGTCGGGTGGAATCGGTTTGAATGGGAGGGGGGCCAGACCAATCTGCCAGAGCAAATTAAACATGAGCTCGCAGATTGGTCTGGTTGCCAGGCTATGGAGGATCATTAAATTGAACATGATGACGATTTTATTTATTTATTTTATTATGTCTTTTCCCTGCCTGGCCTGACTTCTTACTTGTTTCTGCTAGCAATTACAGAGTTCGGTGGTGGACAGACAGAGCGCCCGGCGGTACTTTGAAGCGGTGCAAGGCACCGATGACCATAAGGGGGAGCTGTTTGGGATCAAGAATCTCTTCAGGCTACAGACCAAGGGGACCTGCCTGACCCGCAGCATACTGGAGGTCCGAGAGCGTGCTGGTCCTTCCCTAGGACGTTTTGTGTCTTTTATGGTGTATTCGATTTATTATTTGAATGCTTTTGGTGAACATGTTTTGGCATTTCTTAAAGGACGATACTGGAGTTAAATTGAGTTATACAGTCAGGTCCATAAATATTTAGACATTGACACAATTTTCATTATTTTGGCTCTGTACATCACCACAATGGACTTGAAATGAAACAATCAAGATGTGCTTTATGTGCAGACTTTCAGCTTTAATTTGAGGGTATTTACATGAGTAATTGTCCAAAAGTAATTGGACAAACTAACATAATCATAAATCAAATTGTCACTTTTTATACTTGGTTGCAAATCCTTTGCAGTCAATGACAGCCTGAAGTCTGGAACCCGTAGACATCACCAGCCGCTGGGTTTCGTCTCTGGTGATGCTCTGCCAGGCCTCTACTGCAACTGTCTTCAGTTCCTGCTTGTTCATGGGGCATTTTCCCTTCGGTTTTGTCTTCAGCAAGTGAAATGCATGCTCAATTGGATTCAGGTCAAGTGATTGACTTGGCCATTGCAGAACATTCCACTTCTTTGCCTTGGTTGCTTTCGTAGTATGCTTCGGGTCATTGTCCATCTGCACTGTGAAGCGCCGTCCAATGAGTTCTGAAGCATTTGGCTGAATGTGAGCAGATAATATTGCCCGAAACATTTCAGAATTCATCCTCCTGCTTTTGTCAGCAGTCACATCACATCACAATAAATATAACCACCACCATGCTTCACTGATGAGGTGTTATGCTTTGGATCATGAGCAGTTCCTTCCCTTCTCCATACTCTTCTCTTCCCATCATTCTGGTACAAGTTGATCTTTGTCTCATCTGTCCATAGGATGTTGTTCCAGAACTGTACAGGCTCTTTTAGATGTGTTTTGGCAAACTCTAATTTGGTCTTCTTGTTTTTGAGGCTCACCAATGGTTTACATCTTGTGGTGAACTCTCTGTATTCACTCTGGTGAAGTCTTCTCTTGATTGTCGACTTTGACACAGATACGCCTACCTCCTGGAGAGTGTTCTTGATCTGGCCAACTGTTGTGAAGTGGTTTTTCTTCACCAGGGAAAGCCAACACAGTTGTTTTCCGTGTTCTTCCAGGTCTTTTGGTGTTGCTGAGCTCACCAGTTCATTATTTCTTTTAAGAAACAGTTGATTTTGCCACACCTAATGTTTTTGCTATCTCTCTGATGGGTTTGTTTCAATTCTTCAGCCTAATGATGGCTTGCTTCACTGATAGTGACTATCAGTTGGACTTCAGATTGAGAGTTGACAGCAACAGATTCCAAATGCAATGGGAAAATATAGCCGCCGCCAGAAGCACCAAGAAGTATATCTTTGGTTGTTGTTTTTCAAGTTCAACCTTCAATGGACATGACTGTATATAAAATCGCTGATCTGTGGTCCTAAGGTGGATTACTGACTTAAATAAATTTTTCCCACAACAAATTAAACCTCACTTATATAAAGAAAATATTATCATACCAGCAGGAAAACAAGTATCACGCCCAGAGATAGACTTTAGATTTTACTTCATACCTGGGAAGTTGTTCTGAATTGCCCGTTATATTTCAGTTGTATTTGCGTTATTTCAGACAGGCACCTTTAAGGGCAGCTGAAGTCTCTGGGTCCTAGTGCTCGTCAAGCATCGTCGGAATATCGGCAAATGTGAAATATAAGCAATGAACGCTAATCTCACGAGCTAATCCAGCTACATTCATAAACAAACAGACTCCAAATGCGAATGAAATATAAAGCAAAGGGTTGAAAATGAAAGCAAAGCTTCACTTTAACCCGCTAAAGGTCGGTACGTTGCACAGTTTGTAGTTTCAGTAGAAAGTCTGGAGAGCACTGCGTTCATCTACGTCATGCGTATGCGACAGTTGTTATCATTTCCGTAGCACCATTGCCAGATGTACGATAATTATCGCATTTGTACGATAATTTCGCGCTTTGTACGATGTACGATCAATGTCAATGTCATATGACATGACATGTCATGTCATCATAATAATGAAATGGTACAGAGCTTATTAAATTATTTTAATATTGTAGGGTCTTCTTTTTTTGCTGCCGTTGGATGTAAACAAAAAACACCGGATGAAACATCACCACATGTGATGCAACGGTTTGGCCTGACTGCGTGCGCTTAATAAAGTTAATTTAATCATTGCCGTGAAATGTCGTATTATTCTTTTAAAATCTGTGAAATCTGTTCTTTTTGAGAATTTAGGTCCGTGAAATTGAGAAAAATTTAGCGTGAATTTGGTAGGGCCCTACCTATTACTAGTCTAATAATTATCGCTCCATTAACTTATAAAGAAAACACTGAAAACTAGATAAAATTGTCCCAAACTTAAAACGTTTTGGGGACAAAATAACTACTACAAAATAACTACTGTCTGACAATTATTTTAAGTTTTTTAATTTATTTAAGTCTGATAATTCGTAAAACAGGCAAGGGTAGACCAGTGGCGTAAATGCGTAATGGAGAGGGAGCGATCTCCCTATTTTCCAAACAAAACAAATATAAACAGTGTGTTTTTATTTTAGATGTATTTATTTTCCTCCGTTTCCTAATTGTATGAAACAAAAAAAGCCCAAAGAAAAAACATCTGAGATCTGGACTTCTTTGAACATAATAACCAAAACAACCTGTAACCTCGGATCCAGCCTTGTCTGAAATACTGTAGGAACTTTTCAAACATTAAATTTAATTTATTTTGTGGTTCACTTCAAATAAACAAAAATTTGGCTCTGCAAATTGAAACCCCCAGCCTCAACTGCAGTTTCCTTCATCATCATCATCGTCATCATCATCATCATCATGATCACCTCCTCATCTTGTTCTGGTTCGGATATGATCAGTGTGCACATGTACGAATGTTTTGGATTGTTTTTCAATTCCCAAAAAACACCCTAATTTCCTGCTATCACCCTGTGTGTGTGTGTGTGTGTGTGTGTGTGTGTGTGTGTGTGTGTGTGTGTGTGTGTGTGTGTGTGCATGTGTGTGTGTGTGTCATACTGTATATGTGAT
>OMKR01053192.1:0-13738 GCA_900302355.1 Cyttopsis rosea
ATAGACAATATATTATTATCCATCCTATGACTGCCTCCATGCAAATTCTGCCAGATAAGAGAAAATATTGTCTGGGTGCGGGGTGAGGGGTATTTATGGCTTATAATGCATGTGGTGTTTCTATGTACGGAGACAACCCTGCTTAGATTTTCACCAACATCTTGGAGCCGCAGAACTAATCCTTCTTCTAGATACTCCTAAAAGGTGTCATGAATAACATTCTCAAAAACACTCCACTCTCAAACCGGGAGGTGCTGTCATATCCCGATAAAGGGATAACGGGACTGAGAACACTTAGTGACCAGAGCAGGTCAGTTCAGCAGGAAGGGGGGTTCGTTGGGCTGCTCCCAGATAAGGGTAGCTGTGGACTATTTACCTCTGTTTCTTTCATTCATGTTTGGATTATCACCCTTGAAGGAGCCTGGAATCGACAGACACTAAACTCAAAGGAGACAATATATAACAAAAGACAAGGATGGGATTAAAACCAAAGGACAATCTCTAACTTTCCAGAAACCACCTGGCACCGGAGGCAAGCCGCCAGGACCCGAATACAGCCGGCAGGGGCCCACCCGGTTGTGAACATTTTATTTAAACTCCGGAAGAACTCCGGAACTCCGACAGTCCACACTTCTCACACATCTCCGCACCTTTCCATGATTGCATAGCTGTTAGAATGCTGCGCAGCAGCAACACTGGTTCGAATCTAGCAAACAGCTGATTTTCATCTTCTGCATTTTTATATATATATATTAAAGTGAAACAATTATATGTCTGATACGTTCAATGTAGACACAGAATTATTTTTACTTGCTTATTTTAAGCACGCACTTCAAGTCCCATGTGTCCCAGGCCCGGCGCCAGAGCATATCACTTGACAGGGGCATTTGATTTTCATGAGGGGGCACACAAAATCACCACGACAGGTGCATCCACACATGCAATTTCATATGACAACAGTAATACTGCGTGCACACTGCACCCATCAGCCTGTGTGATTATATAATCACAATAGACTACGATTTAATTAAATAAAAAATATGTGCATGCGTGAACATGTTCGGAGCCGCGAAAGCCGCGGTTCGGAGCCACGAAGCTGGAATGATAACCTTTGCAGCTTCGCGGCTCCTAACCGCGAGCCTCTGGTGTTGCTCTAGCTCGTAGCTGGCAACAAACATTTTACCAAGAGTCCGGACCAACTCTGCAGTGGAGAACTGGCACTTTATTTCAGTACAGCAGCGAACATAATGCACGGTCTCTCTGTGACATTCTAAACTCTTTTTCTGCTAAATATGGAAACTTTACTCTTGGTGCCCTGCAACTCACTGAGAATGTTGAGTGTGTGTGTGTTCCGCGAATACACACACACGCGACACTGTGACAGGTCTAAAATTACATCAATCAATCAATCAATTCAATTTATATAATTTAACCAATTATATCTTAAATTGAATCTTGCAGCAGGAGTGATTTTGTTCTTTGCTATAAATATTTTATTTAAAATATAATTGCTTATGACATTTTAACATTTGAGGGTGGTCAGCCGCCAACGGACAAGGACATAGATAATGACATAAATAATCTCATTTATAAAAACTGTAGTCTCCAGTGACATGTGAAACCCGCGTCACTGGAGACTAGAGTATTTAGTTTTCTGTCACTAAATCACATTGTCTAAAGTATTGAACCATGGGGCCCCCTGAAAAAAATCCTTGAATCGCCACTGCCTGAACCCCCAGCCTACGATCGCAAATCGGCACAAGTCGAATTTACATTAAACAGTATCATCACAATCAGGCCATGAATGAACCCCCATTTAGTTCCTTAGCATATCAATGGTGGAGTTACTTCTGGGGACTTCTTCACTTCTACTACACTTTCACTGTACATATATAAATAATAATCTTTACCAGTGATACTCAACCCGTGGCTCGCAAGCCTTTGTTATGCCACTTCAAGAGACAGCGCATCTATAAAGATTTGTTTCCTGGTAGTGATAATGAATACATCTAAATACATAAAAAAATAGAAAAAACTGCTTTTATATCAATCCACGGTTATTATTTAAGTGCGAAATTCCAGTGATCACTCACTGCAGTGCGGCAGCCACAGCAGACATGCGCAATAAGGTTGGCTCCTCGCTTTCTGTACGTAACTTCCGGTTTGCCATCTACCGTAATCAATGTGAATACAGCACAACCTATTCTCGCACTCTGTTTGCAGTGCACTTTGTGATCAGTGATATGATGTTCAGATACTTTTGACAAACTGCCAATAATACATTTGTGAATAATAATACATAATACATTTGTGGTTGCAATCGTAATAAAAACATGGTAATAATAATATCATAATAATAATAAAAAATAAAATAAATAAATTGCAATTATTACATTTATCATGTCTCTTCATTCCTTAATAACATATTACTAGTAGCCTTATTTTAAAATGCATAATGGTTTGATAGAGGAAAGGGAAGTTTCAGAAATTTGGCTCTTGCGCTTGCTCCTCTGCTCTATGTCGCTGCTAGGCATCTGTGTGTCCGCGTCAGCTTCCTCTGCTCTTCCCAGCTGTGGCGCTCTCTGACTGGGCAGCGCCCACCAGAGCTGACGCGGCGGGTCCTCCTCAAACACCAACTCGAACTTGCCTTGCTTGATGACTGCAACAATCCCGATTCCCGATTTTGTAATTTTTTTCTACCTTGTTACTATTTATTATGCTATTTTTATTACTGTACTTTACAGTAAGTAAGTCACTTTACTGTACTTTAATTCGTTATTTATTTGTTTATTATTTGTAGACTGCATTAACAGCGTTATTCATACCACGTCTTACCGAAATGATGGAAACTCCAATTCTGAATCTCTTTATTTGTTATGTTGTTTGTAACATAATATTGATTAGTGCAGTGGCAATGCAACCTTCAAGTACTGACATTTCAAGTGAGATAAAAAACAAAAACAAAAAAACAAAAACAAAAAAAATGCAAATATGAAACAAAATGTAGAGATTTTAGAGACACTAGCACTGACACATCAATCAAGGCAGGAAAACACATCTGGAAATGTAACTTGCGGCAGCTTGTAGAGTTCAACCGACCACTCGTTGTGTTTGTACAGATCGAGCCAAGTAGCCTCAAAACTCTGACCCTCAACCTCGTGCATAAGAGAGCCTGTCGGCCATTGTTGCCCTGAGCAATCCACCTTGGATCCAAGTGGTATAATAAGTGTGTTTTAAGTTTCTCTACGCTTACGCTTTGTTAAAGTTCACGTGCCATTTTTATTTACTAAACAAGCCTGCTTCAGTACCCAACTGGAGAAGTGATTTTTTTTCTTTTCTTTTGTTTCATTTTATATTGTTCAACCTTACATTGTTTTGAACGTTTTTTTCGAATTCTTTCACTTGGCCCAAGAAGACTCCGGCCTAACTGTTAAAGTTAGCATAGCTAGATTAATTTATTTTTATTATTATTATTTATTCAAGGCCCAACCAGGGCCAGGAAGAATACCGAAGCCGTGCCAATCACCTGGAAGGTTAAAAACTGAGCGAGCTGATCCCCGCCGGTCCAACCGGCTTCCTGGAAGTGAAGCCGGCGCACCTCGGAGGAAGGCCCCTCGGAGGATTTCAACCACTCAGAACCACCCAGTTTGACTGACCAACCGACCAACGGATCCTCCCATGGCAGCGCCAAACTCACCGGCAGACCAGCCACAGTGGACAAAGGCCATCCACGGACTTTAGAAAAATATCCGCTGGAACTTTCCACCTTGGACCTGACGATCAGTAAGACCACAGCTTCCAGGTTCATGATCAGCGTTGATGTTGATTAAATCAATAAGTAACTTGACCTTAGTGTGTGTATCGTCATTTTTGTTAATGAAAAAGTCACACAATTCCCACCACTATCATTTATTGGTTAAAGTTTACCACCTCAGTTGAAATCCTTTATTCAGTCATACATTTTTTCTTTAGTATTAATATTTATATTATTTCATTTATTCAATTATTTAGCATGAAAATAAATCTCATTTATTAGAAAGAAGTTTGTCTGTGTGTGTGTGTGTTCCTTAAATTTGTAATTCAGAGGTAAATGTATCGGTGAAGAACTCGAATCCTTAGAGACAGACATATCTCTCAGGATGCTTCAAACACTGAAAGGCAAGCGGAAGAATATGTCAACTTTGTTATGGCAAATGCTGTTCCTAAGGCAATGACGCTGGCTGAAATTCAGGATGCAACCAAAGTTGACCCCACTCTATGCAAAGTCATTTAGCTCATCAAAGAAGGCTTGTGGGAGTCACTGTCTGAAAAGCAGGATTTTGCTGATGCAATTGATGTTGCTGCTATCATTCAAGAAAATCAAGGATGAACTGACAGTGACTGCTACTGATGACACGGTGCTACAGGGCACAAGGATTGTTGTCCCCCATTCTTTACAAATTAGGGCAAAATCACTTGCACACAAAGGCTACCAGGGGGTGGTCAAAACTAAGAAGTTGATCAGAGCCTGGTTCCCTGGCATTGACAGACAAGTAGAAACTATAATAGCTGGAAAGCATTGTTTTTTAAAACTAGGATAATGATGCTTTGCTCATGGCATAGTATGCTTTTTCAATACCGTCATTTCTCAATAGCGCGATCGATGGTCTTTTTTGGATCGACTACTTTGAGTTAAAAAGAAAAGCCATGTTGTTGACGTGTATATGAATTTTAAAATGTCAATGTTTATTGTGGGGGGAAAATAATTGTTATATAATATTTTTTCCCAGCCCTACTACAGTATGTTGTACATTTCTAATCTGAAAAAAGTTGTGTTTGAATGATGACAGAAAATTATGTGTTTGGTCACAAAAGGGTAAAAACACACACAACTTATCTCCCAAAGATGTGCAAAGGGCACTGTAGGACAAAACAAGTGCATTTCACAAATCTACCATAAACATGCAGAAGACAGTTACTAGTTTGAGGATGTAATAGATGGAAACAGGAAATCTATGTTAGTGTATTTTCTCTCTCTATGAAGAGCAGGGAAAAGATTAACATTAGTCTATGGATCTGATCCGAACTTCAGGAGAATAGTAGAATAGTAGAAGTAAAATCAGTAGAATTTGTTGCATAATTTTGCATCCAGTACATTATGCCATGTTATGTTATGGTCTTTCTTTTGAATTAAATATCACCCATGTAGAACTTACAATGTCTACAGGAGGTGAACAAAACAAAACATCACTCATTTATTTTTATGGTTTACTTTCATCTGGGTTTTTCCTCATGCCATGTCACAAACTTCCATGTCATTTCAGATCTGCCCACTCCCTTTTGTTTTGGCATCACTCCCTTCCCTTCACCTGGTTCCCCCACCTGCAGCTCATTCCTTTGTTAGTCCCTCAGTTTATATACCAGTCAACTTCCCTGTGTTCCCTGCCAGATTGTCTTTCGCCTTACACTCAGTTCCGTACCTCCATCTGATTCCCTGGATCCTGATTCTCTGACCCTCATCTCTGCCTGTTTTCTGGATTAAACCTTTTGGATTTGACTTCCTACCTGATTGTTTTAGTGTCGTACTTGTGAGTTCACCTGTTCGGAGTCAGTATGAGTTACACAGACAACAAACAACAAACAGGCAATATATTAATATCCACCCTGTGACTGCATAAAATGCTATGCATATCACACCCATAAAAGCAAGATGGCTATTAAATGCAAGGGCGTTACTTTGAATGCCAATAACACTGCTGTTGTCACACAACAATCTCTAACCAGACTGGTTGATGCATTTGTATGCAATCAACAGAGTGGAGAGTCCATAACTACCGAGACAACATCCAGAGGGGAAAAAAAAAGCTCCAGTTGTAAAAAGTCTACAGATTGTCTACAATAAGCACAGTCTTCCCCAATTACACAACTGTACCTTATGGATACTAGACAGGTGATGAGAGAAGCCAAGTGGCTTGACCATATGCTTCAGCATCCATTCAGTCTAGTTGTTGCGGGTCCTTCAAATAGTGGTAAAACCTACGTTGTCAAGACTGTAATTGAGAATGCAGATAAAATTGTTTTCGAAATGTTTGATAAGATTGTATACACTCTCTTGCTGTCAGCCTCTGTATGATGAATTGTTAAAAATAAAACCAATCAATTTTGTTGAAGGGATACTGTCATCACTATGCAATGATGATCTTTTGCCAATACATAAAACAAACCTAATCATAATCAATGACCTGATGAATTAAGCTAGCGAGAATTTAGAGGTTCAGAATGTTTTCACAAAGTATGTGCACCATAGAAGCCTTAGTTGTATGTATGTGTGTGTGCTTAGCGCAGGGTGTTGTGATGCATCTAGTGCAGTAGTGCAGTAGTTAGAGAGAAGGTGCATGTCTACTTCTAATCTGCTTGCAACCCTCTTAACCCCGCTTACAGCTCGCTGCCACTGGCTAGCCCTCATGTTGAACAGGGAAGCAGTCTTGCGTAAGTCTTCTCCTTCTCTGTCTCGAGGCAAGATTTAGGAAGGTGCTGCTTAGAACCATAAATCTGATCTGTTTTGCAGTTTTTGACTCAGTAATTGAAATATCTAACCATCAACAGGGGTTGCTCAATCATTACTAGGAATAGGCTATTGTAGCAGACATCATATTCACCCATCAAGCCCCAGATTCATCAGGGCCCACACTGCATTGACTTCACGCTGACCCCCTCAAGTAAAACAAGGGAGTGATTATAATCACTTGAGTCCAGGCGGATGGTATCCGTCACACTGATGACCTCAACCCGAAAGGTTCATCCCGGAGACACCACTGGGGGGTAACCAGAGATGGAACCGGGAAACATTGAGTCTGGTAACAGGATTTTACGACCAGATGCTAAAACAGTTGATGACCCTTTTTAGTCCTATGATATTAACATCAGCTAGTTGTGGATTTCCACCTTGGACCCCTTGGATTACCACATCAAGGAATCTGAGACCACATGGTATCAAGATGCAGGAACAATACACATAACAGAGAACATTAATATGGATTATCTCAGGACCATTGAACTGTCTCCCTTCCTCAACACTTGCAATACATCTGTTGAGTAGAAGACCAGACCCCATTCCATTCTACAGGAGACACAAGACCCTAGTTTTGGGTATAAGCTATATCTCGATGAAAATGGACTATAAACAATTCACAAGTAATGTAAGGCTATTCTGAGTAAGATGACAAGACATATAAACCAACTCCCAAAATTCTGGGATTCCCAAAAGCCTATGATTAAATAAACAAATAACACTACATTTCCTCGGTAGAGTACTAGTGCCCCGGTGTGGACAGTATGGGAAACCCCACTCCCAGGACAGATTAAGCACAATTAAATCAGACGATGTTATTCCGATCTCTCTTTTTCTTGTTTAATAAAGGTCAACTTATATTTTTGTTCTTTAAATAATAGCATTTGATTTGTTTGAGTTAAGTAGGCGAGAATCCGTTCTGCTTATGTTATGAGCCAGGAACAATGTACAGATTTTGCATGTTATTTTAATATGTTTGAAAATGTTTTAATCATGCAAACCAACTATTCCCTTGTCTGTTATTATCCTTGTTTGGTTTAGTTTTAATGGTCATACAGTCACAACGATATGATAGTTAAGAACCATTGGTTTGGCATGATGGTCAAGTATGAGAATGAAATCATAGAATGTTGTATGGTAATTGTGTGCCAAATCAAAGAAGATAGATTCCTTTGTACAGTGAAGGGACAGATCCCTCCATGCCCAGGAGGCAGGCTCTGAAATAGTTGCTCCGGAGGGGATAAAGGGGATTTGTAAACTGACTTCAACAGACTAAAAAAATGAGACACCAAGAAAAATATTACTAAAAGATTTGATTACCAAAAAGGACGACTTCAGAAAGTCCTTCTTAGCCTCAACTACTTACTTACTTCTCTCAACTTTTACGCCAGCGGCTCTCTGTACGCCCCTAGGCTTCTGATACTTAAACTTTTGATAACTTTCGTTTTTCCGTGGAATCAGAAATAAATTTTTATAAATACAATTCTATTCGAGTTAATTATAACGTTTTTGAGTAGCTTCGACCGGCCAGCGCCTTCCCCGACCAAAGCTTGTGGTCAGCCAGCAGACTCCCGTTGAGTTCTCCGTGACCCTGGGCGGAGTCAAGGCTACCATCGGAATCTTGGCAACAGGTATCCACAAAGGCATCGCGACTCATGTATGATCCATCTTCCGCCGTTGTCTGATGATATGAGTTGATGTCAAATAGGGTTTCCTACCTTTTCTATCCCTAAACTAGGTTAGGATTTTATCATAGGGTGAGAATTATATTGAGCAAAGCCCGTTCATACTTTATCACCATGACCAAATCCTGTGGCTATTGATTTTAGGTTTAGGTGACTGACTACTTTCATTTATTCATTAAATTTATTATCATTTAATTTCTTATTTCGACATGAGATCTGGGTCTGTGGATAATTCAAGTCTTTCATGAGTGTTGCACTATCTGCAGATACATAATCCCTTAATTGGGAATTTATGACAAAATTTTAGACTGATCAATTTTACCGAGTGCGATTCATCATTATTAGAGTGTGTAGTTGCTACACTATCCAGCCATGAGTACAATAGAGCTAACCATGGTTATTAAAAAATAAATACCATGACCAATTTTCTGGGGGTATTTTCTAGCAATCAGTTGCCCTCTAAGGTGTCGACAATACCCTCCATGATGGTGGTCAATACGGATCCACATCAAGGTGGAATCCATTGACTGGTGTCAGAATAATTGGTTTCCACCACTCTGGCACTCCACCCGGCGCACCATGCACCTCATAGTCACCATGCGACAGGCACCCACATAGAGTAGAAGAGATGATACAACCAACTGGTCTTGCATCCAAAATATGGAAAAAGCGTAATACCAACATAGAGAGAAGGAGGTGACCCCTCCTGGAGGTCTTATCCTTGAGGCCATACCAGGCATGAGCAAGGGCAAAGCATATATATGCTATATATACATGTATAATACTCACTGATCTGAGTGAGGAGACACTGCTCCAAATACTCGCTGGTCTGAGTGAGGAAATGGAGAAGTTGGAGCAGGAATATCCCCAAACGACCCTCTTCGATGACTGGGAGCTACAGATGCCAATAATGCTAGATGAGTAAAGCATACTAAAATGATGTATTTCAAAGCGCTTATCATGTAATGGTGGTATAATGATGGTTTAATTATCGTAACAGTCCTTCTATGATTCATCATGATTAAAATGTTTAAACATTGAAACAAGTACCAATAATGAGTATGATCTTCGAAGTCAAAAGATGATGATTTAATAACCAGGATCTATGTATGTAATAATTTAATGGGGTTAAAAGGATGTAAACTGTATTCGCTGTAAATACTGTATTGTGTTAACAAGTCTGACAAATGAGAAAGCTGCCATGGGAAATCCAAAAAAGGGAACACAATGTAAAAGGATTGGGAAGTTCTACAGTATGTGGATGGAACATGGTCCTCCATTTTATGTGCTTTCATAGGGAAAGAAGTCTAAATAGAAGGAAAGGAATGGGTAATTTCCTCAAAGCCATATATGGGCTGGAAGAAGAATACCTTGATAGGTTGAGAGGTCTGAGTTACTGGTCAGGGAGGAGATAAGGGAAGAGATTTAACTGAAGCAGATAAAAAGGGAATACCTGCTGCACACATCAGGCATTCCACCCTGAAGACGGCTGAGACAACTTCAAGAACTGATCAAGTTTTTTGCAAGTTTTATAAGATCAAGTTTTTGCCCTTTAAAGAGGCCTACATTGGCGTTGCACATGATGTAATGCTGTGTAAGCTCAAGAAGGCTGCAGAAAAGTATATCACATGACAAGCAAGAATATTACGAGCCCTTACTACCGATGGCTTTCCTGGGGAGTCAGAATTGGTGGCACTATTCCCCAGTGAGACATCACGAGGCTTTGACCAGTTGGTGGTTGAATGGTACTGCCTACGGGCATTGACTCAAAGAGAAATATATATAAAGATATAAATGATATTTTATATAAATATATAAAGACACACTGGCCAGGCTTTTCCATTTCCTCTTATCAGACCCGGTTGCTGTGTCCTTGAGGATGGTCTTACTCCCCCGTACAAGGGAGCTAGGTGTTCCGATCCAACGGTCCATGATGCCGTAGCTGGGTAACCACAGGAGACAGTATAGTCTCTTTCTTTTGAGTGACTCCAGTGACTAAACTGAATCGTCCTAGCACGTAAACTGGGGGATTCTGTGTCTAATTTTGTCAAAGGAGGACTTTGGCTGAATTGATCTTATAAAAAGAAAAACTTGCAAGAAGTAAAAAACTCAATCTCCTAAAAACTCGCAAAACTCGATCGATTCTTGAAGTTATCTGTTCCAGCATTGGCGCAGAATGCCCGCTGTGTGCTTCCCTATTTATCTGCTCCAGCCAAGCTCCTCCCTTAACTAGTGACTCAAATCTTTTGACCTATCTGTGGTGTGGGGATGATTTAGTTTGAGCTGCCATGCCTGTCTTGGGTCTAGTTGATTGGACCTGGGAGCAGGCATTGCTGCACACCTGTTGCTCATCAGTGGAATTGATGAGCACAGGTTAAAACCACCCATCCCCACACACACAAAAAAGCCATGTCATGAATTCCATCTGGTCCTGCCTTGTACCATCTTGCAATAAACCGGTTTTGCCTTCACCACCATCTTGCCTGTCCATGTGTCAGAGATCCCTGGAAAAGCCACTTGGGTGCCGGGTGGCAAGCGGATCTGCCACACTGGTGCCTGAACAGGGACCTTCCGGTATGGAAAAGGGACACAGCTGGGCCGTCCACAGACGCGCTGGAACCACCAGCCCTCTCCCAACTGGCTGCAGCAGCACCCAGGATGTCCAGCGGAGGACCGAGAGAGAAGCAGCCACAGCAACCACCACCGGTAACTGCCTGCAGCTAGCTGCTCCTCCAAGCAGCCACCGCTAGGACGGTCATCAGCCCAGCAGCCAAGCCACCCCTCCAAGCAGCCCCTGCAACAGCCAAGCCGGCTCCACCTCCACCAGTCAGCAGAGCAGCCGAGGCGCCGGGAGGGAGGAGGGCTATGCTGTCTCGTCGCCCTGGGGGATGAGACAGCATGGACTGTGCTGTTCTGGATTGTTTTGTTTTGTTTAAGGTATGGGAACCGTGTGTCAGAGTCTAGTCGTTTTTAGGTATGATAACCCTGTTTAGAGTCCAGATATTGAATTCTCTGTAGTCTAGCTTGGTTGGGGGGGTGGGGGTAGGTTTCGGTCAGGAATTCTCCCTGGCCTCAGTTTGGTGTTGGGGGTATGTGGTGTGGGGATGGTGTGTTTTGAGTGGCTGCGCCTGTCTTGGGTCTAGTTGATTGGACCTGGGAACAGGCATGGCTGCATGCTTGTTGCTCATCAATGGAATTGATGAGCAGGGGTCAAAACCACCTGTCCCCAAACACACAAGAGTGCCTTGTCATGACATGAATTCCATCTGCCCCTGGCTTGTACCATCTTGCCACTCTGCAATCAACCGGTTTTGTCTTCACCACCATCTTGCCTGTGTTCCTGTGTTGGAGATCCCTAGAAATGCCACTTGGGTGACAGGCAGAACTGCCACACTATCGATGTAGTTCCTTCCCCCACATGGTCAGCGCGTCATTGAGACATGTCAATGTCTTCACCCCGGCCCATATTTTACCTTGAGGAAATGACTCCTTCCTATCCTCCATTTTAGATTTCTCTCCCCATGAAGGAGAAGGCTTTACAGTGAATACAGTTTCCATTAAATAAATACAATTTAAAACACATTGTAATACATCAGTTCATTGTGATAGAATGCCGTGTTCCTTCTGTCTGTTCCCAGTGTCTGTGACTTCTTTTTTTTCACGCTTCCGTATCTGCTGCTGAGGCCAGGTGCAGCTTCGGGGTGGTGGGGGCCCATATTTTTTGACACCTAGTAGATTCCGGGGCTCCTGAACAAACACAGAGCAAGAAAGACAAGAATATCTGCGGAAGACAATTTTGACAGCAGTTGACCTTAAGCCAAAAGGCCTGGAATTACAGGATAGAGGTAGAGAATAGTTTTTATTTTTTTTTATAACAAAGTTGACATAATTAAATAAAGAATTATTAAAATATAAAGATATAACTAAATCTTGGTGTGTGTGTGGAGAGAGAGAGAGAGAGAGAGATCTCTCTCCATGAAGTAGTACCCTGCACAGTTGCCTGTGCTTTGAAAATATTGGATCTGTGAGTATCCAACATCATTTGGGTGACAGACGAGGTTGTAAAAAGAGCAGGGAGTTTTAAACAGGTGGAAATGGATTGATAGACTGGAAAGATGGGGGAAAAAGAGAAAAAGGCCAAGCTGTGGCGAAAGGTGAGAGGAGTCAAAACATTAGAACTTCTAGTAAAGATAATAATTTGAAATACAGTTTAGGTTAGGGTTAAAATCGAAACCTAGAAGTAGACCATAGAAAACATACACAACTTAGTCGCAATGAGAGAGAGAGGTGCATGAAATAGTAGGCCATGCGTACTAGCCACACGCAGAAAAGCTGAAAAAGATTGCAGCTTTGGATTCCCAAGCGTGAAGTCCACCAGGTTCTCGAAGACTGTTGTACAAGGTCAATACAATACAGGTCGGAGAGACTAAAGGAGTTTTTTGCAAGTTTTATAAGATCAAGTTTTTGCAAGTTCTATTCATAAGATAGATTCAAACCAAAGTCTTCTTCAGAAAATTGGACACAGAAACCCCCAGCTTCGGAGGGTTCGTTCCTTAGATTAAATTCCGGCAATGGCCATAGTGAGAACTAGACAGAGTTTTTGAGTTATATCCTATTGTAGGTCGCTTATAGGGTAAAGTCAAAGCTGAGACAGGGGAGGCTTCAGGAAAGGAGATAGCAGCTGGGTGAATCTTCTCGCAATTGAGCCTGTTTATTTTTAGAATCCTGTTTAGTTGTAATGCTTTGCAGGCTAAAGATCTAACCCATTGGATGGGGGCTGTACAGTGCTGTGCCGGGAGACATTTTGGGCGCCAAAAATATCTCCCGGCACAGTTCTGTACAAAGCCAGTCCAGTTAACGACAGCTCTTTCTGTAATCGAGTGCAAGTTGGTGTGGTTGCTGGAAATTCATTTAAAGACAAGTATACTTTTGTCCTAAGGAGATGTTTTAAATGCGGGACTAGACTAACCATTTATTATTATTAGGGTGGGAAAAGCTTTTGATAACTTTTCATCTCCAATGTCTGAAGATGATTGTGTGCGAATTAGAAGTGGGTGCGATAAAATCCCTAGGACTAGTTCGTTCAAATACGATGTGTGAAAATGGCGAGAAATCGGTCATGTGATTCAAGATGGCTGACTTTCTGTTGCTGTTAGGGTATTGGTCCAAGAGACTTTTTGGTGCATCTTGACATGTTGTACATGTGTAGAGCATTTGGTTTGTCTATGTCAATCTGGGGCGAGGGGCCAAAATTTCTGGGGGCGCTAGGGGGCGCTAGAGAGCCATTTTGCCACGCCCATTAATGCAAACCATTAAATATCAAATTTTTCGCCAGGTCTGGGTTGCGTGCAAAATTTGGTGACTTTTGGCGCACGTCTAGGGGGGCCAAAAGGCCATAGTTTTCGGAGAAATAAATAAAGAAAGAAAGAAATAATTCCTACAGATACAATAGGGCTTCGCCCGGTACGGGCTCAGGCCCTAATAATAATAATAATAATAATTT
>OMKR01053197.1:0-10330 GCA_900302355.1 Cyttopsis rosea
GCTTGGACGGGTCCCCGCTTTCCCCTCCTGAGGTGCCGGACGGTTTTCCAGAAACACCTTGGTGCCGACCAAAAGTCCTTCTCCATGGTTTCTCCGAACTCCTCCCACACCCGCTGCTTTGCCTCGGTCACGGCTGAGGCAGCAGTCCTCCGAGCCCGTCGGTACCTTGCAACTGCCTCGGGAGTCCCCCGAGATAATATTCACAGAAGGCCTCCCTGACCACGGGTGTCCACCACGATGTTCGAGGGTTACCGCCCCTTGAGGCACCTAAGACCCGAAGGCCACAGCTCCCAGCTGCAGCTTCAGCAATGGAAGCTTTGAACATTGACCACTCTGGTTCAATGTCCCCAACCTCCACAGGGATGCCAGAGAAGCTCTGCCGGAGGTGGGAGTTGAAGGCCTTCCGGACAGGGGCCTCCTCCAGACGTTCCCAGTTCACCCTCACTACACGTTTGGGTTTACCTGGTTTGTCCAGAGGCCTGCCCCGCCATCTGACCCAACTCACCACCAAATGGTGATCAGTTGACAGCTCTGCCCCTCTCTTCACCCGAGTGTCCAGAACATGTGGCCTCAGGTTAGATGATACGATAATAAAATCGATCATCGACCTTCGACCTAGGGTGCTCTGGTACCAAGTACACTTATGAGCATCCTTATGTTCGAACATGGTGTTCGTTATGGCCAATCCATGACTAGCACAGAAGTCCAAGTGTCTTCATCGTTGCCCATGTGCGCGTTGAAGTCTCCCAGTAGGACAATGGAGTCCCCAACAGGAGCCGAATACTCTGAGCTGCTGTTCGGTGCATACGCACAGACAACAGTCAGAGTTTTCCCCCCCCATAACCCTAAGGCATAGGGAGGCGACCCTCTCGTCCACCGGGGTGAACTCCAACGCAACGGCGCTCAGCCGGGGACTTGTGAGTATCTCCACACCCGCCCGGCGCCTCACACCTTGGGCAACTCCAGAGAAGAATAAAGTCCAACGCTGACGCTGTGCGTAGAGGCAAGTCCCACCAGATCTAACCGGTAGCGCTCCGCCTCCTGCACAAGCTCCGTGCGTAGAGGCAAGTCCCACCAGATCTAACCAGTAGCGCTCCGCCTCCTGCACAAGCTCCGGCTCATTCCCCCTTAACAAGGTGACGTTCCACGTCCCCAGGGCCAGCCTCTGCCACCCGGGTCCGGTCCGTCGAGGCCCGCCACCTTCACTGCCACCTATCTGGCAGCGCACCCGACCCATGTGTTTCCTCCCGTAAGTGGTGGGCCATGTTGCTTTTTCGGGCTTTGTCCGGCCGGGCTCCATGGCAAGCCCGGCCACCAGGCGCTCGCTGACGGGCCCTCCTTCTGGGCCCTCCTTCTGGGCCCGGCTCCAGACGGGGGCCCCGGGCTTCCTCCGGGCAGGGTAGCAACACTCATCCTCTGGTATTCCATGAGTCTTTTTGGGACCATTCTTTGTCTGGCCCCTCACCTGAGACCAATTTGCCATGGGAGACCCTACCAGGAGCCTAAGGCTAAGGCTCCAGACAACACAGCCCCCATATATATATAAAATTGAATTGTAAAATTGAAAGGTGTACAGTATCAGCGTTTTCCTGCGCTTCCCTCACTAATCACTGTCAGTGTCACACATGACACTGACATGTTGAGAGCTGTCCATGATCGACTGGTTAGCTACAGTAGCTAAGGTGGCAAAACACAAATATGGCAGAAGCCAAAAAAATCTAAAACTTATCATTTTCATTCAGACTGGAGGATTATTTTTTTGTTTACTCAAATTCAAAGTCCATCTGTCTTATCTGCAAATGCGAGCATGGCCTTACAGAAGAAGGGCAATTTGGAGCAGCATTTCAAAACGGTGCACAAAAGCTACAAGACGGATTTCCCTGCTAAAACAGCTCCACACACCTGAAAAGTAGGGGAATTGAAGGGTCAGTTAGCAGCAAAGCAGTCATTTTTTACCAGGCTCAACACCAAGGTTAAGGCTGCAATGATAGCATCTTATTGCGTCAGTCATGTTCTTGCTAAACACAAGAAATCTTTCAAGGACGGCAAAGTTGCTAAAGAAGCGTTTGTTGAAGCTGCAGATGCACTCTTCAGTGACTTTAAGAGTAAAACGGATATCGTGGCTGCTATTAAGGACGTGCAATGATCCCG
Organism: Cyttopsis rosea; assembly: GCA_900302355.1. NCBI lineage: Eukaryota > Metazoa > Chordata > Actinopteri > Zeiformes > Parazenidae > Cyttopsis > Cyttopsis rosea. Next base: position 2,152 of record OMKR01053197.1, read on the forward strand.
GAATACTGTTACACGGCGATGCGAGGGAATGGCAGAGGATGTCGAGGAGCAACTGAAAAAGGACATTGACGCATGTGAGTGTTTTTCTCTCCAGTTCGATGAGTCGACTGATATGGTGTATGTGGCACAGTTATTTTGGGTTTTTGGAGACATGAGTGCAAAAGAAGCGCTACTCACCATTTTGCCATTGAAAGGACACACTAGAGGTGAAGATATTTCCCATGCTTTCATGGAATTTGTTAACAAGAGCAAATTGCCCCTCTTTAAGCTCATCGCCATCACAACTGATGGCGGGCCAGCGATGGTAGGCTGCACTCGTGGGTTGATTGCATTGTGCAAACAAAGTGAATCTTTCCCGAACTTCCTTAATTTTCATTGTGTAATTCACCAGCAGGCATTGTGTGGGAACATGAAGTGAATGTTGCGATGAATATTGTGTGTTCCGTTCCGGCAAGGAGTCTACAGAGAAGGTTATATACTTGGAGGAGCCAAGTGAGCACGGAATAACCTTCTCTGTACACAGGCGCAGAACACACAGACCTGCTGCTGCACATGGATGTTAGATGGCTAACAGAGGTAAATTTATGGCGAGATTCACTGTGTTGTTGCCTGAAATCAAAGATTTTCTGAAGCTTTCAAAACATGCAGAATATGCACAGCTAGAGAGCTACCAGTGGCTTTTGGATTTAGCGTTCCTGACAGATCTCACTGACCTGCTCAATGAGTTTAATTTAGAGCTGCAGTGTAAGGATAAATATGTAATCAACATGATCAGTTCAGTGAACACATTTAAAAGCAAGCTACAACTGCTGTCAAGTAGCCTGCAACACTGCGCAACTTTCATCACATGCAGGCAGAACTTCAACGTCAGGGCAAAGACTTTGTGCAGCTTGACAGTGCACGTTATGAGTTCAGAGCATCTTGTCAGAATTTGAGAAGTGCTTTACTGACTTTGCATCCATCGAGCCTGTTGCCAGCTATGTGTGTTTTCCATTTGGTGCAAGTATTGATGTGGATTGCATTGCCTCCAAAGTAGCATCACTGTTCCACCTGGATAGCTCTGCTGTTGAGTCTGAGATTCTCACACTGCAAAATGACATTGAGATCAAATCCAGGGCAACACCTGGCATGAATGGAGAGTTCTGGAACCTACTGCTGGAACAAAAGTATCCCAACATCAGACCCTAACATGCGCCTTGAACTTGACAGCACTTTTTGGATCAACCTATTTGTGCGAGTTTTCTCACATGAAAATCATGAAGTCAAAGTACAGATCCACAATGGATGACCACCACGTGGCCCGCCTAAGACTTGCGACCAGCTCTTACTGCCCTGACTACGAGAAACTAGCTGCCTCCTCACAGTGCCAGCAGCCCCACTAAGGTAGAGAAATATCTTATTTCCACTTTTCCAACTTAGAGAACTACCTTTTATTATATCTGGATTACTTTTCTGTTTCTTGTGTGCATATTAAATACGTAGGTAGGCTATCAGTAATGGCTACGGCTCCCTATTTGGACTGGTAGATCTCGGCAGACTGGCAACTTTAAAAGTAGATCTTGGTTCAAAAAAGGTTGGGCACCCCTGGTTTAGAGTTTTCTCTTTTTTGTTTGGTACAGTATATACAGTATGTTTAAGTATTAACACTTACACTAACACTAACAATGCCTAATTATCAATAGATTTTATTTGCGCATTTGCACAATCAAAATGCTGTTTGTTTATTATTTGAAAAAAAAAAAAAGAAAATCTGAAAAAAAAGATTGAAAGTTTTATATGATTATGTTTTATATTTTATATATCATTATAGTTATATAGGCCAGCCAGGTGAAAATTGACACTCAGCAGCTGCCTAGTTTGTCCTTTCTATTCAGTTTGTAATTTGCAGTGTGTTTTGCAGCTTTTCACACAAACCGTTACCACTTCTGTTCTATTGTATTTCTATTTGGGTGTTGTCACCTGCTCCCTGCAGCAGGTGAGAACGCTTTGGAGATCTTTAGATGTCGTAGATATTTATATATATATATTATAAATGTTGTTGCCAGCAGGCAAGTATTGTAATGGCCTCAGGTAGATTTTTACCCGGCTCCGACTACATTTGATGACTTTTTTTTGGAAAGGAAGAAATTTATTTTTTACTGCTTTGGAATTAATTTTTTCTTTCTCATTTTTTGGAATTGCCTGATCCAACCCAAGTGTACTAGATACTGTAGCTGGATAGTAGATACAGTTTTTTATATTATCAGGAAGTGTTACGACGTTGACAGTCTGAAAGTCAAAAGGAAATCAAAGTCAAAGTAACTTCCAAAAACATGGGTAATATTTAGGGTATTCTTGGATTGTTATAAACACCTGTCAACACATGTCACCAACACAAATTTGTGTAGGAATTGTCAGAGCAGTTAAAGTGGGGGGCTCAAGAAACTACAGTACATGTCTCTTTAGGACGCAATGGAGTGGGTGATTAACTCACATTCTTTTTTTTACTGATTGTGAAAAGTTTTTAGTTTTTTGAGGACAATAAATCACACTAACTAACTTCAGTTTATCATTATCTGCATATTTTCTCATATTTTTCCCTGCCACCTCTTCCACATCCTCTATAGGGCATATACCTAATAGTGGCCTAGGCCATCGGGCAGAAACACAAACATGACTTTTTTGTGTATTCACCAATGTTGGTGGTTTTAAAAATGTTTTAAGAATTTCCATTTTTTAAATGGAAAGATGTTCTGAGGATTGATAAAAATATTCAGTTCATTCGGTTCATTTTGTAAGGAGAAGAATATTCAAACTGTTGATCCTGCGTTTTTTACATTAGATTTGCTTTTCAATGGGTTTCATCATTTCAGGGGAGTTATCTTTTAATCGGATTGAATATAAAATATTTTTGTAGCTTATATTGTCCATAGAATTGAACTACAACAGAATTGATCTGAAACCAAGGTTATTGTGAGAGGATGTCAACAGTGTTTTTTGTTCTACATGCTTTAAATTAATAATAGCATGAAAACTGTGCTCTGCAAAGGAACTCCCTACTGCCTGGTATTTTATACTGCTAATATTATTTTTCTATCAAGTGTACACTGCGTCACTATCAACTTTAAATAATGTTTTGAATTCCTCCACCTGAAATGAACAACACATTTATCAAAAACAACAATTAAAAACAATCAAATCAAATAATAACGAATAAAGAATAACAATATATTCTAGCACAATTTTAAAACACTACCATGTTCTCTATACATGTTTTACATTCAGGGCAAAGTAATCTGACATCGATGATGAGTGATTCTTGCTAGTCCTTGACTAGGAATAATTATCATAGGTTGTAGAGGAAATAACTGATGTGAAGCTAATTTATCTTTGCCACGTTTTACCTCAATTTGGTCAATTTGGCACCAAGCAGATCAATTGAACATAATTTCTGGGGGATTTCTGACCGCTACAGTAGGAAATGTTAATGACAAATCCTTTCTATTTTATTCATCCAATTGGTTAATTTCATTCTCTAAGCTGTGGTAAATAACAAACAAAGATGGGCACAAGTGCTCTTTAATCAAATACTTGGACTGTGTGAGAAATGGACTCGGCACATCAAGATGAGAAAGAACCTGTTTCAGAAATTGGAGGGTGCTCTTTCCAGTCTGCTTGGAAGAAGGGTGCATGCATTAAATGCTTTTTATTGGTGTTAGTAAAAGATTGCAGGGTGTCAGTGAAAATAGTCAGTCAGGTCAATAGAACTGAAATTTTTAAGGTTGATAACCCTGATGGAAATACATGTTCATTCATCAGAAACAGCAGCTCATCTCTCCTCAACTCCTTCAACAATTCAGTTTAATGATTCACTTCAAAGTAAACTCATTGATTAGAATTACAACTGAGCTTTATTTATCAGGTAGTTTTCTAAATAAATGCATGAAAATGCAGGAAAAGCTGAACGCAGGAGCAATGTTTTACATTTTTATAAAGTCAAAATATCATCACAAGGTCCAAGTCGTAGGTTAGTTTGCTGCCAAGATGTTTTCATCAAGGATTGACTGGCTCTACATCAATAGATATTATATAAATCAATAGATATATACTATTTTGATTTAAGAAGGAAAGGAAAATGATACACAAGAGCTAAAGAAGATAATATGCAATTGGATTGGAATGTAATCGGAATACCAATGACATGTAAAAAAAGAAAATATAATATACATAGTTTTATCTGAAATCTTGGGGGTTGTAAAATTTTGATTTTAACAGCTATAGATCAGATGTCATGTCATTACAGGAGTAGATGGAAAAACATACATACACTGCACTTATGCCAGTCATTGCCAGTGGCTACTATACTCTATGGTGTGGTGCAAGTTTGTCTGTGGATGGTGTATGTCTATGTCAAGTTGTTAGCACATTGCAGGAATCAAAGTGCACTTTTTAATTACAGCAAAGGTAGAGAGAGAGAGAAAGGGGTGAGGGGGGAAATGGTGAGTGGATGAGGGTTAGTTTAATCTCACAGTTGGTTTCACACATTGCCTTCTCTTTTACTTCCTTTTGATGACATTAATCATTGATTGTCTTGCAGGCGGATACTATGGGTATGTGGTACAGGGTGGACTAGTTAGATTAGCAGTTGTGGTACTATAATCAGATCATCAAGTACAGTAGTTTAAATGGGTTCACTAGTCTTCTCAAGTAATTATAGGATTAGGATTGTCATGATTGTCATGATTGTGACATTTTAGCTGACGATATAGGACCTGTGATAGTGTAATGAAGAAGAAGAAGAATGATTTATTGATCACACATTAACCACACACATGCGGAGGGTGACACACACACACATGCAGGAGTGGCAAACGATGAGATATAGTCTCTGCTTTTATCCCATCCTGGCCGTCCTTCCTCCAGGGGCAGCCAGGAGCAGTGGGCAGCCCTCACTTCGTCGGCGCCCGGGGACCAATTCCAGGTCCATGTCGTGGTCAGGGACAGGACAGGAAGTGTTCTGCACGTTTTTTTTTTAGTCGGGGTCCTTATGTTGGAGGAGACCCATGCGAACACGGGGAGAACGTGCAAACTCCACACAGAAAGGCCCCTGATCGGGCGATAACCCACCGGAGCACGGTGCCAACAGTGCCCGAGGTGGGAATCGAACCCAGGACCTTCTTGCTGTGAGGCAACAGTGTTAACAGTGCTAATGACACACAACCTCCTTATTAAGAAGTGACATTAACAAGTCTACAGTAATTCACATTTTGTATGTTGCAACATTTCTCATATTGACATTTGGATAAAATTTTTGGAGAAATTACTATGGAATATAAGGATTTAAAAAAAATGATCACTTCAAATAATCCGGAAATTATGTAATTATTGTGACAGCTCTAATTTTAATACAAGTTTTGTGCATACAGACTAGAGTAGACTGGAGAGGAGTTAAATACCATTTTGTTTTGTTGAATTACCAGTTTTTCACTCTAATTTCATGAATGGACTTGGATGGCAATGAAGGCAGAATAAAGAAGAATCTAACATTGGCGTGATGACATTACCATGTATTATTTATGGCATTCTGAGGGTTATTGCCCAAAGACAGATTTCATCCCGAGAAGAAATGATATGCAGTATATGCGATTCTATGCTTCTCCTCCTACAAGACGCATCAAGGTGAGACTGGAAGACCTTTTGGTATCGGGCAAAAAAAGAACATGAAAAGAATGTGAGAAAGCGCTCCCTCAACATTATGCAGACCAAGAAAATTAAATCCACAAAATCTGATCATTGCGAGAAAGAGAAGCACATTATGGACTGCACACACACTCAGATGCCCAGTGGACGGTACACAGGACTGAGGGTGCCGATATTCCTCTCCTGGACTACTCTGATGCCAACACCACAATTTTCAGCAAGAATGATGTAAAATCACGCCTCATGTCACAATGACACCAACAGTGTGTCATGAAGAAGAGTAACAGGTATTGAACTCCTCTTCAGTCTACTGTATATTCACTTACTGAGATCATGCAAGTGGCCTACCATACACACAAGTAAACAAATTGTGAAATGGCTGTGTGTGTGTGTGTCACACAGGCGCATGCACGTGTGAGAGTGTGTAATCTTTTTGGTGTGTGTATGTTTATCGTCCTCTTTCTTAGGTTCAACTGCTCTGAGACGCAATGTTTACCAGCTTCTCAGTGGGAACATAACCATGAATACACAAATAACTCATGAATTCATTTATTTCAAGTGTGTGTGTGTGTGTGTGTGTGTGTGTGTGTGTGTGTGTGTGTGAGTGGGTGGGTGTGTGCGTACTTGTGCAGGCATGCCTATTTGTGTGTTTTGTATGTACATGTGAGAGTAGAATTGTGTGTCTGTGAAAGAAAGAGAGAGCATATCTAAAGTGTGCTTTCGTGAAAAAAGAATCTTGATCATTTCCGCGCATCTTTTAAGCGAGTCTCACAGGAAAACGAGCACAGAAAGCTTAAGAGCGCTTTGGTGTTTTGTTTACATAGAAAAAATAAAACTAATAGAAAAACTTCCCTTTCCAGGCCAGTAACTCCCTAATAGGGGGGTGATCATTTCCAGGGGAGCTCTGCAGTATAATTTATCTGTGTAAAAGCATCCTCGAAATTCATGTTTTACTCATTTCTATACAGTATAAAACAACTCAACTTTCCGCCCTGTACTCTGTCCTCATGGCTCCGCCTGTCCTGACGAGAGGCGTTGCCTTTTTTTAGGCCAAAGAGAAGAAAATGGAGAGGAAAAATTGAGAAAACTTACTATTTCATTCGCCATCTTCCAAAAATCTGGTATTCATGAAGTAGAGAGAAGGTGCGAGAGGAGGCGAGAAAGATCAGAGTGCCGCGCCGGTTGCCATCCAGTTTCGGCTGTAGGCTTTAAAAATAGAGACGGCAAAGATGGCTGATGGAAGGCTCTATTCCAGTCCCTGCGTGAAGGAACCGATGTGTCCACAGTGCTTGTTTATGACACCGGGAAAAAGCAGTTTTTCATGGCATTCACCATTATTGGTGTGTGTGCATTCGTCGGTGCTATGTGGGTGTGTGTGTCTTTCACCCCTGTCCAGAAACAGCAGTGTTAAAACCACTCAGGCAGTGTCACTGCACACAGCCTCTTTGCTTGTTTCCCGCTACTCTGTCTTCTCCATCTCATCTCTCTCTGTCTCTCTCTCTCTCTCTGTCACTCTCTCCATCCTGAAAGACATGTTGTTGTGAGACATTTACACTCTGGTTCTGTCCGTGTGACATTTTCATTCCCTTCATGCAGAGCCCCCCCATCCTCTGTTCGCTCCCTTTTTAACATGCTTTGAGGCGCACCGACCCCCTCCGCCCCTGCACGCCCAAATTCCTTCTTCTGCGGTGGGATCGTCCACCCCTCTTAGCTTCAGCGCTATCTAATCAATGTCAAAGCTGTTTAATCCTTTCTAGATGTGTCACCCTTTGTGTTTATGCGTGTGTGTGCGTGTGTGTGTGCGCGCGTGTGTGCGTGTGTGCGTGTGTTTCGTCCACTGATGTTGCATGTTTGTAGTTCAAAGAGCCAGAATCATTTGAACGGAATCAGGTGAACTAACTAGGAAGCAGACACACTCTCCTGGAGAGGCAAACACTGAGATACTTCACTCTCGTACTATGTCAGGTACAAGCGAAAAACAAAATAAATAAGTTGTCCACTACTCCTCTGAGTAGTTTTTAAGTAGTAGATTTACTCTTTTAGTTTTTAGGTATATTCTTTTTTTATAATATACTTACAGTATATATATATATATTTTTATCAATACTTTTACTTGTAATTAGCTACAGTATCAGAGTTCTCACTAACCCTTCCACCTGGATCTGTCATATGGACGTTTGTTTTTGGCTTGGAGGGTCTCTCTTTCTCTCTCTCGCTCCCCCTATCTGTCTTTGTCTCTGTTACACTAATCCAGCTGCTTTGTGCTGATTTAGTAATCCCTCTCTACAGCTTGTTCTTTTTCTCTGCCTCTCGCATCTCTCCTTCACTCTCACTTCTTTTCTCTGTGTGTGTGTCTGTATGAGCGGGCTGCAGTGTATGAGCTCATATGTGCTTAGCTGTGGTCTCAGTTTGACTTTTCTAGTTTAGCTCATATTTCCTCTGCTCCATGTGTGTGTGTGTGTGTGTGTGTGTGTGTGTGTGTGTGTGTGTGGAGGGAGGG
>OMKR01053204.1:0-13621 GCA_900302355.1 Cyttopsis rosea
GAGAGGGGGGGGGAGAGAGGTGGGGGGGGGGGGGAGGTGTCGGCAGCGCTCGTCAGTTTATCTGATGAAGTGTGTGTTTGTGTCTATGTCTTGCCTCCCAGAGGAGCATTGTTTTTGCAAAGGGTCATCTTTGTGTCATTTACTTAGTATGTTTGACATCTACAGTGTATGTGAGGCAGGCGGGCGTGTGTGTTGCTAGAACTGTGTGACATTGCAACATTCTCTTGTTGACCTTTGTAGGCGGTGCCGTGTGGAAAAACAAATCCTTCAAGTGTTTCCCATGCGGTTTCCCTTTTTTTCTGTCTTTTGTTTGGACTGTCAATACAAAAGCTCTAATAGGGTTTTTCTTCACATTAAAACACAGATAATAATACATTGCATATACTATTGTGTTCTATACTGAGCATTGTTGGTCTGTGACATACTGTGTACATGCCTGGTGGCCCAGAACACGTTTCTCTCCTGAACTCAGAGCATCCATGAATGAAAATGATGGGACACTGTAGTCGGATTAAGTGATTTAGTGAAGCAGACATCGTCTCTCTAAAGTTCTGTAACTAACTCATCCTTCGTTGCATCCCTTTAATCCATGTACCCTTCTCTGTCCTGCAACAGCATCAGGTGGCCAAAGAGTACCACGATAGAGGCCCACGGATCAACCTGACTTTCAGAACCATCTACCCTGAACCCAAGGGCCACAGGCCGGGGTCCAGCCTCCACTCCACAGCCAAGCGATCCTAAACCTCCCCGACTGAGGAGCAACAGGTGACAGGGACTGAGTGCTCAGTGGTCGCCGAACAATAATGGATGCTGCGAGATAGGATGATGACCTCAAGAGCATATGATCATCTGGACTCTCGAAGGTAGAATATTTAAACTCGTCCAGGGAGCTTTGGTCTGAAAAATGTTTTTGTTTTCTTTTTCAAAATAAAATAATTGAATTAACTGTTTCCTTTAAACTGAAACATTTGTACACCCCACCCTGTTCAGCAGAATTGATTGAATAAAACCTAGATAGTGTTTCTTGAGGGTCAATATTAGGTGGTTTATAACGTCTAAAAATCTAAAATATATATCAAAGAAGTTAAAAAAATTAAAATTAAAATTAAAAGATGATTGGGGTTATTACACTGACACTGCGGTACATCTTGTTTTCCAATGGGTTTAGCCAGCTAAAGTTCCACAGCTCTTTTTCAATACAGGGACAAAAAGTGACCATTGTCCAATTCATCTATACTTGCATGTTTTTTTTCAATTGCTTAAAGTAAGATAGACTTTATGTTTGAGCTATGAAACAACTAAAGGGTATAAGGTCACCATCCCCAGGTCACTGTGCTGTAGAAGCATCATTTCCCCAAAAAATACATGCCAAAACATACGTCCCTCATAGTAAGTCACTGTGGTTCTACTATACATTTAGTCATGGGACTAAGATGTACAGTCTGCAGCGTTGCTTTTCTTCCAACGGCAGTTAAGAGAGAACCTGGCTGCTATGAAAAGTGAAGGAACAAGCAAAGTGGCCAATTACATTCATTACAGGCCTTTCAGGACTGGACTTTGTTAATTATCCTGTTCGTCTGGCAGACTTATTCCTTAATGTGAGAATTCAGCATTTTAAGAAGCCACTCCAGATTCTTTTTTTTCTTCTTTTTGACCTTGAACAAGCGTTTCAGCTTGTTTTTGCCTATAGCTGAACCTGTTAATAGTTGTTGTTAATTAAGTATGTTGAGCTAACATGTATAGAGGAAAAAAGTAATTACCTTTTTTCTATAATTCAGACATACAAAATACATACAAGTTGCACTAGAATCTATGGCAAATTTGTCCCAATATGAGCTCAGTAAAAGAGATTTTGCTTGATGGGTGTGTGTTTGATGTATTTTTATATAACACTAATAGTAGTTGTAAAACTCAGTGATTTACCAAAATACACATTTTGTTACATTTCATAGAAAACAATTGATGACTTGCCAATATTTATTTCTCATTTCACATAACTAATTATTATTTAGTTGTTTCTCGTTTGGCTTATGGATATTATTGGATATTTAGAGAATATTGTTTATAACTAAGAAGTATGCATCGTTTAAAGGTGCTAAATACATTATTCTTCAGAGGAAATGTGTCGCTTATTCTAAACATTTAAAGTAATTTCTAGTCTTTGCACTTGTTATAGTCATAAGAAGTTTGCCATTGGCAGCAGTATCCAATTGATTTAAAATAGGAATTTTCACTCGAGTCTTCCATTGGCGTAAGTGTTTAGTAAGCTCTAGGTATTATAGGGAATAAAGCTATCGAACTAAATAATAGTGTTTAGCTATAAATACATTTTTTTGAAACCATCAATTCCTTCAAACCATATATTCAGTTTTTTGTTTTGTTCAAAAAATAATTACTTAAAAAAAAAAGTTGATATGTGCAATTTACAACTTCACTTCAATGTTTGTGCCTTTCTCTTTCATAAATAAGAGGTTATGTTTCAGACTGCTGGGTAAAATATGTTTAGCATGTTTACCATCATTTTGCACCTTATCCTATTTTGTCATAATTTTGTGGTTTAAATAGCATGGATTAATTGAATAATCAGTAAATAATTAACAGATGAATCGATTATGAATATAATCGCCGCCCTTCACTCCACTGATGATGATGATGATGATGATGATAACGACCCTCCGTGGTTGAAGGTGTGTTAATCAGTGATTTAGTTGTTTGTTTGGAATGTAATATTACTCCCAGCCCTCAGTGGCACATGGTTCCCACCCCATGATCCATATAACCATTATACCAATGGCTGTGAAAAATCAGACATGAGAATTTAATTTAGCTAGAGTTGAACTCGGGACACTAGAAGGTCAAAGGTTAAAACTCCATTCTGTGTCTCTTGAGTAATATCTCAATGGTGCAAAAGTGCTTGGTTGCAGCTTATTGAACCAACAGCTATAGAGAAACTATTATCAAATAAAATGATGAAACCTTTTAGCGTATTTTTCTGATAATGTGTTTGATCTATTTTCCATTTCCTTTTTATATTCAGACGCAACTTGCTTGCTGTCTCATATCAGCTTTTCCGAGCATGTCACCCAGCCATACCAAGCTAGAGTCATGTGAGTTATTAATAGTTGTTTGTTGGGTATTAATTACTCAATCCTGATGCCTCATCACAGCAAGGGGGTCCCCTGATGTTTGCATACTGCTGTCACTGTGCAATTAAAGCAAAATTAAGAAACCGATTTGACTTGTAGGGTAAGTAAAGTGGTTTGGGATTTGGAGATGGCATTTATACAGCAAAACTAATTCAGCTCCAATCATTAGATGGTCGGCGGTTTTGAGCCATTATCTAATATAGCCATGAAAATCAACACACTGCTGTCATTCTCTGTGTCCAGTGAACCCCACCTTTATGTTCCGGACCGTGTTGGGGTGTGTGTGTGTTTGTTGGAGGCACTGTGTGCACGCACGTGTACCTGAGTAAATGAGTGTTGATGAGGAAAGTGCGTGAGGAGAGTTTAGAAAGTTGTGTAATGGGCCACGGGTCCTTTGTTGAACACTGTGTGGATAAGCAGCATGCCACGCTGTGCCAGACTCTCTTTGGCTCCCTAATGTCAGACTCGGAGGCTCCGGTTTGGGACATTTTGTCCCTGTAAAAAAACAAACAAGCTGCTGAATGTGGGCCCTCAATTTGCTATTAAGACTGTTGCAAATGACCGCAGCAGCCACCGAGCAGTGTGTTCTGTGCGTTTTGGGAAATGATCCCCTCTCCTCCTGCAAATAAATATAAGAAAAAATCTCTCATTTAGACGTAGGTGGATAAAAATATATTCCAGCTACTCTGTGAAAATAATGTCTAGGGAGCTCTACCGAAATTAGCTAATTATACCTGAAGCTGAAAATTCTCAGGTTTAAAATTTTCATATTTAAAAAGAACATCCTGACCACAGCCAAAGTTCTTGTTCCCTGCCTCTAAAACGACCTCTCCTGGCCCCAGATTGACTTTTGCCATGACACCCTCAAAGATCTAATTGTTGCTGTAAACGAAGCATTACACCCGTCTTTGCTTTTAGGAGATTAGAGGTGAACTACACTAAACAAATTGAGACAGTGTCTTCCTGGATCTGTATCTGTTATTGTTGGTCTTTCCACAATCCCAAAGAACTTTGTCGGTCATTGCCGTGTTAGCCAACATTTGGCAGCTCCTGATCCAGCCACCTGCTTTGATGAGCTGGAAACACTTGGGTTTTACTGGAGTTTCATCAGACCCGTGGTTCCTCTAGGATTACAATCTTAAATTAGATTGCTCGGCAGTCTATCTTTATTGTTCATGGTGTTTTTACTGTAGCCCTCTGAAATGCAACCACTAATACTGTATCTAAATCCAGGTAGTAAACCTTTGGGCCGGTTCTTATTAAACAGCTTTACAGGGGCTGCATCGCATTATGAAGGCCTAGAACCAGTGAACTGAAAATAGAAGTCAATAGGGGGATAAAGACCGGCTGTATCAAAGTGCGGTTTCCCGGAATTTTAATTACCTAACAATTGGCTTTCAACATCACATTCATAAAAAACTGCAAGCAGTCCAACACTGCAGAATCAAATGACTTGAAATTAGAGGATTTGAAATAAAAACAAAAATGTCAACAGAAAGTCATGATTCAGCATAGAAATACTGCTGACTGCTGAACTGTTCATAATTATGAAACACTGTACGTCAACAGGATGGGCACTAAGACAGAACATTACTGAAGAAACAACGTCACAGAGGACTTGTTTCATTGGGCGCCACTGTAACAAGTCCTCTTGTCGTTGTGGGGTAAGAGTTTTAACTTTCACAAAGGTTAGAGAGCTCTGCAATAGGACCCAGTCTCGCTGTCAGGAGAGCGCTAGAGAGGTGAAACGACCGCAGCGTTTGAAGACTCTGCTAATTACCTCAATCTCCTGCAGCTGCGTCCCCTTTTGGTTGCTGGTGCTGGCTCTCCTCATCTGCAGATGGCGCCAAAACCACTCCCCACTACCACAGCCACATTGCCTGCATAGTCCATTTAGATATCAGCTTCAACATTCTGACTGTAATGGAACTGTTGTCTGGGGTTAAGAAACCGTGAGTCAAAATCCATCCAGATGAGTTTCCTTCTAATGTGTTTACAAACAGGATGGTTGCAGGCTCATTGATGCTGTTCGCCAGTAACTGGGTTACCAGTTGGGAAATTAGTACCATGCATTTTATATGTGTGCGCATGTGTGTGTGTGTGTGTGATTGTCTGGTGTGTGTATCTTTGTTTTATATGCCATGGCATCTTAACTTTATTTTCCCAATATCCTGCCTGTGCCCCCTGCTGTGTTTTGGTGGGAAGGCAGTCTGGGAACGAGCTGACCGATACGCTTCAGCCTTCCAGCCCCCCCTGGGCCTCATGGCTCCAGTTCACCCTCATCAACTGCTCCTCCTCCTTCCTCTTCCTCTCACCCCCCTGAGATCTCTCTCCACTTCTTTGCTCATCTCCCCCACTCTTGCTTCTCTTCCCCAAATATCCCCTTAAGCTTTACTTCCCCCTCATTCTCCTACATCTCCTTCTACACCATCCTTATGTTTTTTCTACTGACAGGGATACATGGACTTCAAGCATAGATACACCGGTATGAGATAGGTTACTGTGCCATAGAAGTACCAGAGACACTTGTCGGAATCCATTAAAATGGATTTTCAGTGGGATAATTACTGCATCAATTCTAATTATTTCATTTTGATGTCTTGGATGGTCACAGTTCTGCAAAACTGATTTAATTGTGCACAGTGTTGCCAACCACGCCGTGATTTGAGTGCCGCCTCTCTCTCTTCTCGCTCTCTGCCGACCTTTACACAACCTCTTTTCTCGCCATTTTCCTTGATTGTTCTCCTCCTGAACTCGATCCGGTTACATAGCGGCTGCCTCACTGCGCTCCACTCTCATGTTACGCTTGTTTTGACACCTCATATCTTAGATAAATGATTTTTGCTTCCGTACATTGTACACATTGTACATTGATTTTCTTAATTGGTATCGCCAGACTGACCCGACTGATGACTACTGTAACTATTGATGACTTGCTCATTTACTGTCAAATTAATTTTACATTATGTTCACTGTGCTCTGTGCTGCATTACTGTGGAACCTTTTACACAGAAATCCATTGAATCTTATTGTGTTGTTTTTTTTGGTGTTTGTTTTGCTGCCACCCTGTTTATTTGAGATGGAAAGGCCTGGACTTTAAACCACCTGAGCAAGACCTTTTGCTGATTGACTTGTGTCTCCTTCTCACCTGTCTTTATTTCTCTTTGATTCATTTGATCCAATAACAGAGTATCACTTGAACACAGTTGAAAAAAAAAAAGACATCTGTTCCCCCGTTTCCTGTGACAGCACAACAGCGATTAATATTTCAGTCACTCCATGTTTGTTTGCCTCGCAATCCTGCACTAATTATAGAAGCATGGAGCCAGATCCTTATGTACCTGTATCTCTCTCTCTCTCCCTCTCTCTCTCTCTCCCTGGGATATCCGCCTCCTGTGTGGTGGAGTCACCTCTTTCCTGTGTGAGCTTTGGCACCCTGGCACCGACGATGCTAATGGATTCCTCATTGGTAGTTTCTGGAGGCCTTGGCACACTGATTGCAACACAGCACCAACTCCTTCGTGTCGACTGGTTTTAAACTGGTCTTCACAAGCACACACACATGCGCACACACACACACACATACATGCACAGAAATTAGATGTTATGTGGCTTCCAACTTTTAGCCCCTCCTCCTCTCATCAGCAGTGACCTGACATTTAGGCAGGGTTGCCGCGGTAACAGGGGCCATCCAACGCAGTGGGTACGGGGTGATTCACTGATCCGGGAATGTGGCCTGCGGTGTGTTCCTCACCTCCCGACCTTATGGACCCAAACTAATGGATTTTCCTCTCAAACCTCACACTTTTCTATCTTTTTTTTCTCTCTCTCTCTCTCTCCCCCGGTTTCACACGGTGCTTGGCAAAAAGCGACATAGCTGGCATTTCTTCACACTCTGTTCTGCTTCTCTGCCCCTGAGTTGCTGCGCCCGTTTCAGGTTTATTGAGCAAGTCAGGTATCTATATAGAAAAATTCTCCACCTATAAACCTTAATTTGAGTGGCCATCATGTTCACTTTCACTCTCCATTATTGACATTGGCTCGTAGGCTAGTATTATTGAGAATCTGCTTCATTTAACACTGGTTGTTGTGGTGTTGCCAATGATTGACATTCAATTCAGCCATGGTGTAAAGTAACGAAGTAAAAATACTTTGTTACTGTACTTAAGTATTTTTTTGAATATCTGTACTTGAGTTATTGTATTTCTGTCTACTTTTACTTTTGCTTTGCTACATTTAGCCCCAAAAACATTTACAGAGTGTAGATCAACACTCTGGAGTCTGTGTTCAGAGTTTCCAGATCCGCGGATCTTCTTATGATTCTGACATGATTCTTATGTTTCTTATGTTCAGAGTTAAAGATGCGTCTTACCCAATTAAGTGGCTCTTATGCTTACCGAAAAATATGGAAATATTGGCAACCTGAATAAAATCAGAGCAAAAACAATGCTCATAGCAAGAAAAAAAATTGTCCGGCTTTTTTTTCTCCACAGCATTTACTTTTTACTTTTGATACTTAAGTACATTTAATACCATATAATTACTTTTGATACTTAAGTACCTTTAATATCAGCTACTTTAAGACTTACTCAAGTAGCATTCTAATGAGTGACTTTCACTTTTACCAGAGTAGTTTTTTTAGTAAGATATCTCTACTTTTACTCAAGTATGGCTTTCCACCACTGCGATTCAGTAAGGTCTGGTGGCCCAGCCCAAGTCAGAATACGGTATACAATTGTGTGTGAATGTGTTTTATAATGTGTCTTATGTGCATCTTAATTAGAGCCTTAGGTTAAGATGGCACTTAACTGATTACCAAAGGTTTTTGAGCTCTATTTCCCCACACTGCAGATCCTCTTGTCCTTGCGGAACCTTGGATTTGATTGCAACAGTAACACAGAAGGAGAAATCAGCAGTATTGCCAAGTCCCACTACTGGGTGTGATGGTGAAGCCAAGCTAATGTTCCTTCTTACAGTCAGCTATTGGCCTCTCGCATCAGCTCCACGGGTGGAACTCTGTGTACTGTAAACATGAACTTTTCTCTCTGGAAAGAATAAATGAAACAGAGAAGTTGTTTGTGCATTTAAGTTTCTTTACTGTATGTGCATGTACCCGCGTGTAAGAATTGGTTTGTTCGATTTTCAGATTAATAGTTATGTTATATAGTTATTTGGAAAGATTCATAGAAATGTGTCGAAGCCAGAATCTCTAGTTGACCAAACAACAATTTTCAACACGGATGGTTGCCCCTTAAAGAGCACCTTCATAGATATAGATAAACATCATAGATAGACACTTTGTGCAAAACCAAAGTGAAATTTTGTGATAAAACAACAAACATCACTTGACAATAAACGACTTGGGTGCTTTACATTTAGTCTCTTTTGTTATTTCTTTTTTCTTAACATTGATAAAAAATAAGCATTACATTGCCAGTCACAATTGCAAGTTGCTGTTCATTTCTGTGCCTCTGAAAAAACTGATCTGACTTGAAGTAAAGGTTCTATGCAACTGCAACGGCTGTAATGGTCGATGTTATTTTCAAAGAAGAAAAATCACTGTGCTTAAATAATTCAGACTCATAATTTGGAGAGTATATAGTTCCGTTGACATGACATTAATTCTCAGTAATTTCATATGTTCGCAATAGAATGTCTTTTTGTCTCTGTTCCATGTCTTGCACTCTCTCTAATACGAGTGTGATCTAAATGCTCTCTGGTTGTCAACGGGGCACCCAGACACAAGCTTCCCGGGCTTCAGTGTGATATAACTAATGACAAGCAATCCCCTCCATGTAACCCTGTAACTGTACCTGCTACACACACATACACGCACACACACACACACACACGCACACACATTGTGTCCCCATGCCAACAGAGTGGAAAGAAATGGAAGTCAAGCCCACTGGTTAATTAAAACAATTCCATTTGAATTCTTTACCATGTGATGGCCTTGGTTCTGACCATGTTTTATAACCACCTGGATCTTTGCGGAAGGCGTGAGGTGCCCGGGGTCCTACATTTATAGACACACACCAAAGTGTGACACCATATGTGACAGCATGGTCTAATGTTACCATTGGCCATGAGTAAAGAGTGACAGTGAATGGCATGTGACCTCAGGCCAGTGTATTATGAATGGATTTGTTGCCATATTTAAGCTCTTCTACCGGCTAGTGGCGATTGGTTGGACAGATGGAAAGTATGGAGCTGCTGCTTAAGCTCAATGGGGGTCAATTTCCACAGAGCGATACCAATTAAAACTTGTAATTGTAGTAAGCTTTTCAAAAACTAACTAGAACATGCATTACAATCATACTATTTAAGTAACATTCATAAGAAATAAGGGGAACGAGTGGAATTATAATCCCTGGTTTTGTTATAGGCAAATACTGGGCTGGATTGCAGATATCAGTAATGTTCAAGTGGAAGGTATGTTGGTTTATTTCTAACCAAACAAATAAACCACCATATTGGGGGGGTGAATGCTTCAGTCCACAAGGGAGAATTGGAACTTGGCAAAGAAAGTTCTGAGAAAATAGATTTGAGGGTCAGTTCTGGCTGTAATTAAAAACACAGAAAATTCTGTTTGCATCAAAGTGCCCGACAGTCAACTACCGGAATGCATTTCATCATTATCGCAATTTGGTGTTTGTAATCTTTGTATTCCATTCTACGAACCAGCACCAGTCATCCATAATGAGCTCTTGCTCCACAGTTGGTAAGAATATAAATGTGTTATGCTCCATTATTCCATACAGTACCAGGACTTTCTCTACTTGGCCTCACCTAAAATAGTGAGAGCGCGCCCGTATTTTCCATTTTGAGAGGTAAAGCAGGAAGTTCAATGGGCTGAAAGTGGCTTTGTGGATTTCAGTCTCCAATATTTCTGACTTAGCAAATAATCATTGTAAATATTTAGATTATTTTTTAGAATATTTCTGCATCTACTAAATTCTAAATTCAAGCACTCTGAATTGGTTCGATTTGGACTTAAAGCGATATGGAAGTTTTGTAGAACAGTGGCAGAATATGGATTTACAGTATATCAAGGTAAGGAACATACACAGTCAAAATTCCCTACAAAACTTCCAAACCTGCATGAGTTGCATACCTCAGAAAAACCATTTACGACGTATTAAAATATTTTTTTCGGCTCTGTGGTGCCATCACCTAGCTCGAATCGGCAAGAGAAAATGATTGTTCTCCTGTGGAAATGTTGGTCAATACTTGATTCCTGAAAATGAGTGGGTACACGCCCCAATCTGCTCCTTATCCAAGCCCTTCCTGTATTGCACATAGATGAGTCCCTCCAAATAGCGCTCTGGACTGGAACTATGATATTTGAGGTGCAACAGGGAGGTGGAGGAGGAGGAGCAGGTGGGGGGTTGTTTGGAATTTGTTTTGAATATGAAGGACATGTCATCCTCCATTATTAGAAATGCAAACGTACACAACATTGTTTTAAAGGTACATCCAGAGGCAAAGGTCAAAAGTTTGTCTAAACCCAGTTAGTTGTGCAGCACTCTGTCTCCACCGAGATCTCCTATTTCCCACCTATTGTCCCCCTTATGTATGGAGCTGGAAAGGCTGGTCTTGATCAGAGGGAGGATAATCAAGGAGAGAACTGAAAGGTAAGCTGGAAGCAAGTCTATTTCCAGGCCACGGAGGAAGCCTGGAGGATTATTACCCAGCTGCTACTGCTTCTGCCCAGGATCATCATTGGGAGGATTCACCCACAGATGCCATCAGCTGTTGGAGACTGGATGTGTAAAACGTGTAGCAAAATAGAAGATAGGTTTCAATATGGTGTAATAGGAAATGGTCAGATACAAGGTATGTTAAAAATAGTACATGTACACTTGTATGCAAGAATATTTCACAGAAATAATAATTTTAGTGCACAGAAGTCATTCCAGAGCAGGGATGTCAGACTTGTGGGTCCAATCCAGTCCGCGGATTATTATGTATTATTTTGTTCATTAGAATATAATCATTTTCTATCTGCATGTTATTTTTTAAATAAATTAATGCTTTGCCCTCATTCCCACCACAAGGGCAGATAAACACCACTTGTGCCGCTGCGTGTTGCATGTGTGAGGACCATCTTCACCAGGAAACAGACGCGGGCTCCAAAGTTATTGACCCCAAAAGGCTTCTGATTAGGCCGCCATGGTCATATGACATATGACACAAATATGACTTCAGCCTCCATGAAATGTTATATGGTCCAATCCCACCTCAACCTGAAATTAGTTTCCCTCCCTTCCCTCCTTGGCTTTGTAACTACATCACATGAATGCCCTGCTCCCTTACCTAAAACTGTATACACAATGCAAGTATAATTCTAAGAATTAAGTACATGGTTTACATTAATTTTATAGGCATAAATAACCAATGGTGCAAAATTTGGCAACCAGAATAAAATCAGAGCAAAAAACTGTATGTACATTTAATACCATATCATTACTTTTGACACTTAGGTACCTTTAATATCAACTACTTTAAGACTTTTACTCAAGTAGTCGTTTTTTAGTAAGATATCTCCACTTTTACTCAAGGTGGTATCTACTTTTACACTCATGGTGGACTGTCAGAGAAAAAGGGCATCTCCAAGGACAGGGAAATGCTACTTGGCTCTGGGATTTTTTCACAGACTAGAATAGTGTAACACTGATCATAAAAAACACACTTTATCAAATAGGCACTGACAGGTAAACTCACAGCAAGTGCTGCACACACACACACACACACACACACACATGCAAACACATGATAGACTCAAAGTTAAAGGCAAATTCATGTCATGTGATGACACTTGACTGGCAGCTGTAAACTTGGTCATGCATGACCTTAAACTTACCTAAAATAGAACCTAGAGCTATTTGCAAGTTTACTAGAACGCTTCTGTATGTGTGTGCATATACTCTATAGATGGGGAGCAGCATTATGTGCATATGTGTATGACAGGCTCCAAGGTGTGCACACGTCTATGTGGCCATATCGGAGCGTGTGCGTGATAAGTAATAAAGAAGCTGGATGCCATCATGTGTATCTGTAGAACAGGTGATAGAGGAGATGAACATCGACATTTACATATATCTGATACTTGCCAGGTGAAGAATATCCTCCTCGTGGCGTGTCGTCCTCGGAATGTGTGATGGAATGCGAGCCGCGTTGGAATGCTCAGTCAATCCTCGTAATCATGGCAAAAGGGAAGCCTGCAAGGTCGACCCTGTCAAAACATGTCACCTCAGCAGCCATGTATGTGCGGCACAACCACCGTGCTTCCGTTGGCGACGACGCGTGATAATTCAAGCTTGTATCTGTTGTCAACAAGGTATATAACCTTTCTCTAGTCTGTTTAAAATAAACCCGATAACACGATCATTTTAGGTATATAGAGATGATGATACATGATGAACATGATCTACTGGCTGGGGGTGACACTGGAGTTGTTTGTGTGTACGAGTTGCCTTGACCACAGTGATATTGACCACGTCTGATTGGGATGAGAGGCCCGTGTGTGTGATCATCAC
Source organism: Cyttopsis rosea (assembly GCA_900302355.1). Taxonomy (NCBI): domain Eukaryota; kingdom Metazoa; phylum Chordata; class Actinopteri; order Zeiformes; family Parazenidae; genus Cyttopsis; species Cyttopsis rosea. The sequence continues at coordinate 12,689 of OMKR01053204.1, forward strand.
TAACCTTTTTGGATGTTGCCACAGAGCAGGGTCATGCAGACCATGCATTACACATGATGTGTTTCTATACGCAATGTTCTGTAACAGTAAGAAAGGTTTTACTAACCCTACAATTATTCAACAACTACCATTGTTACCAAAATATCCCAAAACAAAACATAAACTGGAAGTGAACTGAAACTGAAAAAAACTGTTGATCTGTGTGTGCGGCAACAGGAGAGAGACACCCCTGTCCTTATCTGGCATTCAGAGTTCAAAACAATGTAGAAAGTAGGGATGTAGAAATAATTGTGTGTGTGTGTGGGGGGGGTCAGCAGCGCTCATCAGTTTATCTCATGAAGAGTGTGTGTCTGTGTGTGTCTCGCTTCCCAGAGGAGCGTTGTTTTTCCAAAGGGTCATCTTTGTGTCATTTACTTAGTATGTGCGTTAGTGTGTGTGTGTGTGTGTGTGTGTGTGTGTGTGTGTGTGTATGTGTGTGTGGGGGGGGTTTGAATGCTAAAGACGAGATGGAGGCTGGTTGCATAAACACACTTTTGTTGATATGTGGGTGAATTTGGACTGTAAGCAGAGCGGTCAGAGACACGCACACCACTCCCTCAATTAATAGGATCAACCTGTATTTATTCATGATTAGATCAGATGTCACCGCATGTTGTGGGTAAATTAGAATTTAGATACAGATATAGATATATCTAGAAGCAGGTAGATCTAATTATCATATAATTAATAATACATAGACGTGACTACGCTGTATACAAGAAAAGAAAAATGCTCCTAGAATTAATAAGTAATATTATTATCATGCTTATTTTATCAACTGACTTGACTTTTAGGAAAGGAGTAGGTTGTTTACTGTAAATGTACAAGTGTATCAGACTGTCTCTGGGGTTTTCCTCACATTGTCTTTACTTTTTTCCCCTCTTCTAACCGTTC
>OMKR01053208.1:0-14203 GCA_900302355.1 Cyttopsis rosea
CATGACGACAGCGCCATCTCCATCGCCACGCTGACCTCTAGCCACGATTGCCATGGTTCCCGTTCCGTCGGGGCCACCAGGCAGGAATTGTGGGCGCCTGGGCACCATGTGGAATGCTAATGGAAGCAGGGGGGGCTGACATTGTGGTATTGCAGGCGCAAGAGGTTAGCCAGCATCTGTCTGCCCCACAGCCACGAGCCAAGCATTACAGACGCATAGAAGTATAAAAACTTTGTATATAAATGTCACCCTTGGCGGGACTATAGATATAGATATTGGCAGGAGCGCACATTTCTCTTGCAAACTCGGCACCGCTCTCCCTCGACCAAAATGAAAACTACTTGAGGATTTCAGCTTCAAACATACTTCTCTCCGAGTCTGTGAATTAAAGCATTTGAGATCATTCTTTAATTTTGTTACATCGTTGTCAATAGAAGGTCTTTCCCATGTAGACAACACAATGAAATGGTCACACACTGGAGGTCTACAGTAGCATGTGATTTATATTTCATGCACTAATTGCATTCATTGAAATTCCAGCTACGCTACAGCCAGTTTGTGTGCATTTTCACTGGCCTCATCGAACTATCCAGAGGTATTAGGTCAAAAGAAAGACAAAGAGAGAAACTTCTCCGGTCTACCTGTCCTTAACATCGTTCATGTATTTAATTATTGATCAGACAGACACTAATTCGGGACATTCCCTGTCATATCTAATATGGTTAAAGTGATTGAAAAGGGGCCTTAAAGGTACAATATGTGACTTTTCCTATTAAAATGTCTAATAACAACTAGACCTATGTTATATATTTTGTTGTGTACTTACATTATCAAAATTGTTTACAACAATTTTCAAACCCAGAGAAATCTGTAATTTTAATGTTGGTAAGGGAGCGTTTCATTAGGTCGCCTGTCATGGCGTCTGTCCCCTTCACCCCCTCTGCTGCTAGAACTTCCGGGGCAATGTGGGGAACACCGGATGTTACGTCAGAGGACTCTATGCAACTTTATTTCTACTGCACTATTGTTTGTATTACTCTAACTATTGTGTATTGTATTTGATGAGCACGATTATTTATTGTCCTTTGCTGCGCGTTCTGTCGCAGAAGCCGTCCCCGTAAAGCGCACATGTGACAAATGAAGACTACAACTCCCATGATCCCACACTGCTTCTGACATCATCAGACTCATCTTTTTGTTATTGTTTTGATTGAGAGAGCCCTAGCGGCAGAAATTACATATTGTACCTTTAATTAGTTGAAAATAATGACACTGTATCAGAGAAATGTATCCACTACACATCCAAATATCTGGCCAAAAAAACCACAATAGCTATAACAACACGGCTCAAGGCCAGATAATAAACTCAGTGCTGAAAGAAGTCAGGATTGTATCGGTGCGGTCTAGTGCCTGGCGAAAATGAAGAAACTAATCTCTCTGGATGAATCATTCCCAAACTCGAAACATAGTCTGAACAGATCTTCTCGGCTAGTTGCCGTCCATCTGCTCAATCTCAAGCCAAACATCAACTGTAAAGACGGCAATGTAGTGCTAGCATTAAATGCCAAATTCATTATCCATCTGAACAGTGTGACAATCCCTTCTTTCTGAAATTGGAATCAAGGCATTTGTAAACTTTTAATACTAGAACAGAGTTGCAAGTAAAACTAACCAACAACTATTTTGCCGGAGTAACTCCCGACTCCAGAGTCATTTAAAAGATTTGTTTGATACGAACAAATTATTTGCGAGTCTTGAGTCGCTATTCTCCTCGTACTGCAAGAAGTTTCGGAAGGAAAAGTGGATTCACAAAAGGACCGACGACCATGGAAGCATCCACACTTACCGAGCACAGTACCGGGTTTTCTCCTTTTAACAGCCGTTTCTGGAAATATGTTTAACTAGAGAACACTTGTAGGATTGACCATAGAAAAGGCACCCAACTCTAAGATTGATCGATATTGGCAATCAAAGTCGGGATTGATCCAAGGCGATTCACAGGGTATGTGCGAAAGGGTGCACGTACCCCCCGAACTAGCACTTTTTTAGGTTGCATAGCATAATTCAGCAACTGGTGGAAGGCATAGGGGTAGGATATTATTATACTTGATGTATGATTTTGTTTTCAAATACATACCCATAGGGATGCATAACAAGGTGGGAAAAGAGAGTGAGAGAGGGATAGTTGGTAAAGGGATAAGGAGATAACAAAAAAGAACAACCAAAACTCCAGCTAACTATTCCGAATCTCTACTGATAACAGGCACCTATACTCAATGGCTTGACACCAAGAGATTGTTTTAGCGAACGGGAGTTTTATTTGCCCCCAACTACGGCAGAAGTTCAGGAATGAGAAGGAAATGTGTATCGTGTTGGTGACGTCATGCGCTCACCCTATTGATTCCCGTACAGGTACAAATAGATATAGATTGACCGAAATTGATCGAGATTGCGAAGGGATTAAAATCTCATACTTTGTTGGTGCTTTATATACATACCTTAAAAGCCCTAAATAACATGGTCAATAGCCAAGTATGGATTTCCCTTGCCTCTCTTTAAGGTTGTTCTGCCACAGCGGTGTTAAGACCGTATACTACAAAGAAAGAAAGGAAGAACTGCCAAGGAACACCACTATCAATGTGCTCCATATGAAGTGTATTCACAGCGATACATACAGCAATATTTGACAAAATCACAACATAAAAACTATTTATCCGCTAGGGCTATGCTAAAGAAAGAAAAAATAATCAAATAAAATAATTTATGCATTTCATGAACATAATCATCTCATTATTTAAAAAAAGTGATCGTGATTAAAATATCCCTGATTTGAATGCGCTTGATCTGCATGGATTCCATGAATTAACTTCAAACTAAAAAGGGATTATCTATTTCTCCCTTCCGGACACATTTGGAGTAGGCCTCGTGGTCCAGGTGCAGTATGGCGCACGTCTGGCTCAGCTTGCAGCCTCTCTTGCAGAGTATGCTGGTGTTGTAGCTCACCATGAAGTGAGTGAAATATCTGTCAAAGGCCGGGGCTTGCGGCAGCTGAAAGCCCAGCGCCAGTTGGAGGAGACTTTGAGGCTGAAGGTCTTTGAGTCCAAAGGCTTCTGTCATGATGTATTCCAGCCTCCAGTCCGCTCTTTGTTTCTCGTTGGCTTCCGTCAGATTCAAGTAGTACTGCCAGATATCCTTTGGAGGGTGAGAAAAGGGTTGAGAGAGGTGTATGGTAAGAGAGAGAGAGTCGTTCAGATTTTTAAAAAGCAAGAAGATTCTAGCAAAGCCAGAAATGGCTTTGTATCCTGATTGACACTGTGATTAATCTCATTGAAAGTCCCCCCTTTGTCGTCTGTAAACCTTCCTTTTTTTTTTTTTTCAAGCTCTGCCTTAATTCCACTAATTTCAGAAGGGACAACCGTTTTTCTCATTTAAATTGCTTTTTCTAGTTTCTCTTGGTTCTAATAGCGATTTCCAAATTTTCAGGAGGCCAAAATTGATCAGCCTTATGAAACATTAAAAAAATAAAATAAAATAAAAAAAAATAAAAACTGCACTCCTAAACTGCACATATCCAAAGACTCAACCTTGCGTCGGTCTACAGTAAATGTCTCCTATAGCCTGAAACAGGAGATCGGCCATGAAGCGAAAATTAAAGAATTAAAAGTAAATGTGCAGTTACAGGACTATCAATGTGGAGCAGATTGCAAAAAGAACTGGAAAAATAATAAAGCAAATGTAGATGGAGTGTTGAAATAGTGAAGTGAATTTGAGACAACAGACTATGATTATTTTGTGGTTTATTCGGCTCCACAAACAAAGGTTGCTCGTTCAGGATTCCATTAGCTACCAAATGTTGCAGAGAAACACAGGAACAGTTTTCCTGACTACGGTGTAGCTAGCGAAGCTGAATGGTGATGAGGTAGCAGTGTTTGATAAGTGAATAAATATATTTTCAATTTCGTTGACGTGAAGAAAACGGACATTCAATTTGGTCAAATGCTTTTTACACACATGCCTCCATCCAGGAAAAGCTGCCGCTCCAAAATCACTCCATGCATACTTGCCAGATTTCTTTTCATAAATCATTTTGTATTTAGTACACTTGTCTCAATTTGACACTGCTGCTTATTAACAAATATTTTGGTAAAATATTTTGTAAACTCTGATCTGAGAACTGTTCCTACCAATAGAGTGAAGTCCCTGTTGTCATAGTGGTACATGCGAAAAGCTGGGTTGTTGGAGTAGGGCTCCATAACGTTCTTGATTGGCGTAACGGCCGGTGACACGAAAACAGAGTTCACTGGTTTGCCTGAAAAACAATCAAAGAGTGAGTGTGTACAGCCTAAACATTTGAATCAGCAACTTGCTCAATGAACTCTTCATTCTACAAAGTGCAAATGGAGATTTCCTGTTTCATCAAGTTCCACAGTTAGATAAATGTATGACTGGCATTGTATAGTATAGTTTGTATAGAATTAGTAAAGTGAGGTATTTTAGTAAGTAAAATGCATGTATAGCCATTATCATTTGACCTTACACAGCCCAAGAATTTGCCCAAAGTAGCTTTACCACAATTGCTAGAAAATAGCTACTAAAATATAGCAGCGGACATTTTGTGGATTCCAGTGTAGTTTCCACATTATTCCAATTTCAGCTGCAACTGCATTGCCTATTTCTCACATCAAATTTGTTCAGAAACTGAAGATTTTGGTGGACTGATAAGGTGGAAATAGTGAATGTTTATCTTGTTCATACAGAAGTGGGAGAAACAGTTTTGGGGTGGGTGTGACACACACACACACACACAGCCTGTCAGAGCCTGGAAGAATAGAGACACAGGTTAGAATGGCTAGAATGAATAATCGAATAATGAGTGGTGTTTTCAGCAAAACACTTCAAAGACATGTTGTGGGGACCTCAGAGACCTACATTAACTTGTTGAAAAGGAGCATAATATGACTCCTTTAAGACAGATTCACTTTGCGTCTCTATAAGGACACTTCAGAAGACAACTGAGGAAGACTTTGGGAAAAACTTGAAACAAATGATCGTCGACCCTTAAAGCAATGCTGCAGAGGGTGTTTAGCAGATTATTTAACATAGTCGCCTCCTGCGGCTGTACTAATAACTCTTATCCATCAGCGTAGGAGGGAGAGACAGTGAGGCATAGAAAATCTGATTAACCATCCTCTCGAAATCCCTTCAAGGAAGGTGTAACAATCAGGGAATTTTCCTTTCTACATTCCATTTACACTTGGAGCGTGTCCCTCTACAGTGAAAACTATAATATACAAGATGTTGCGCTTGTGAGAGAAAACCCTTTATCTTTCATGCACGTTCCTGGCACAAGCAAACCTTGATACAGGATTTCTAAATGGTTGTCAATGGGTGAAAGCCTAAAGTAGGCAGTATACGTCAAACCAAGACAAAACTTTAGGAAAAACAACGCTGTTGTCAGGAAACTCAACATCAAGTGAATTTATGACGATGCAGTGACATAATGAACTAGAAAAGAAAGTTGACCTCTGCCCCCCGCAACTATATTGTGGTCAATTTACGCAACAAGCGAATGACATACACTATATGGCCAAAGGTATGTGGACACCCCGACACATGTGCTTGTTGAACATTTAATTTCAAAACCATGGGCATCAATATGGAGTCTGTACCCCCTTTGCTGCTCTAATAGCCTCCACTCTTCTGGGAAGGCTTTCCACTAGATTTTAGAACATGGCTGCATGCATTGCTCCCATTCAGACACAAGAGCATCAGTGAGGTCCAGCGATGTTGGGTGATGGGGCGTTCCAATTCATCCCAAAGGTGTTCAATGGGGTTGAGGTCTGGGCTGTGCAGGCCGGTCCAGTTCTTCCACCAGAGTCAGTAAACCATTAATTTGTGGACCACGCTTTGTGCAAAGGGGCATTGCCATGCTGAAACAGAAAAGGGCCCTCCCCAAACTGTTGCCAAAGCAACAGCAACCAAGCAAGTTGGAAAAGCACAATTCTCTAGAAAGTCATTGTATGCTGTAGCATTAAGATTTTCCTTCACTTCATTAAGGGGCCTAGTCAAAACTATGAAAAACAGCCCCAGACCACTATTCCTCCACCACCAAACTTTACAGTTGGCACTATGCGTTCAGGCAGGTAGCGTTCTCCTGGCATCCGCCGAACCAAGACTGGTCCATCAGATGATGGTGAAGTGTCCAGAGAACGAGTTTCCACAAGTCCGACTCCAATCACAGCGTGCTTTACACCACTTCAGCCGATGCTTGGCATTGCGCACGGTGATCTTAGTGTGCAACTGCTGAGCCATAGAAACCCAGTTCATGAAGCTCACAACAAACAGATCTTGTGCTGACATTGCTTCCTACTGTCTAGTTTGAAACTCTGTAGTGAGTGTTGCAACCGAAGACACGCGCAACACGGGCACTGGGCGGTCCCGTTCTGTGAACTTGTGTGGCCTACCGCTTCGTGGTTGAGCTGCTGTTGCTCCTAGAGGTTTCCTCAATAATAACTTACGGTTGACCGACTGTGAAACACCTTTCATGAAACTTTGCCTTTCTAGCTAGATCAAATGCCAAATGTCTTTTTACAAACCTTTCTGGTCCAGCAACACCATGATGCTGTCTCGGTGGGTGTGTCCATAAAATTGTCCTGCAATGAGATGGCTGTAATTCCTGAAGATGGCCACCAGCTTCTCATTGTGCCTCTTTTCCATAGCGGGAATGTCTCTGGTGAAGGGCAGGTACCCGACCGGCACATGAGCTATGATGAAAACCTAAATTGAGAAGTAAGAAGGATAGAAAGAGGGAAAAGAAATAGACACAGATGGTGAAAGACATTCCTCACCTGGAATACTGTCCTAGATAGGTTGCAGAAAACACCAGACACAACTGTCTCGCCATTTCCCACAAAACAGGTGCACGGCATCCCACTCCAACTGACACCACTTACTTCTACTGAGGAACAGAGGACACCAACATCCAGAAATTGGCAAAAAAAGACATTTAACACCTCTCTTATCTAATTATATCCCATCATAAGCTTGAAGACTAGCTGAACCTGTTTAGGCTTATACGAGAGTTAGACCCAATTACAATCTTGCACTTGCTAATCTTTTGTTGTGCATTTTATTTTTGGTCTTTTGAGTCCTTTTACCTTGTCCATGTTCTGCTCAGCATCCTCCAGTGTCTCCCGCAGCCATTGGTACTGCCCGGCAGGATCACTCATGTTGACTGTGGCTTTGTTTGGTCCATAGTATAGGATGGTGTTTAAACTGACCACTCGCAGGCCGGGCCTCACCTGCTGAGAGTAGAATCCGCCTGCGTACACAGGAAATGGTGTTTAGGGCGAACTTGACCGTGACTCAATATGATAGAAACAACATCCTGGGACTACTCTGGGATCTTGACAAGAGATTTTCGTAAGAATACCTGAGACCCGAAAATCCCATCTCAAGTCATTTGGTGTCTACTAGACATTAGCCATCAAGGCAGAAACACCAATTGGGTGGCTCACGGTATGTGGCAATTATTACCTTCTCTGAGTGTGCTCAGGGCTTCAGGCTGAAGCCAGGGCTCCCACAGCTTTGCAGCAGCTTGGTAGACGGCATTAGTGGAGGTCATCATCTGGTCCTAATGGCAAAGGTTGATTTGTTAAATGGCCCGAATTAATAAACCATTGTTGTAGCAAAGTACATTTCATGGAGAAGGGTCTGAGCACTGAGATATTTTAGAAAATTATTATTACTCTATCAAATTATAAAACAATACTGTTATATTTTAATACTGGCTTTGCTTTGCAAAATACAGTAGAACCAGATTTAATTTACCTATAGAAATGACAATGGAATGGAGACGGAAGTGAAAAAAATATACTTGAAAACTATTCCAGAAATAAACATGATATGTAATTTACAATGACACTATGATCTGTCAAAATGAAATAATGATATAATTATTATAATTATAATACTTTCCTCTGTAACTTTACAGTAAATGCAGCAAAGAAACAGATACAGCAAAGAGAAAACAATCTCTATGGTCAAATGTGTATTGAAAACATTTGAATGTACCCGACAGGACTTTAGGCAAGTTACAGTTACAGATACAGATACAGATACAGATAGAAATATCATCAGATGTTGGATATTCTGACTTTTTCACGACAAACTGTTAATGTGTCTGTTCAGTATCCCTACATACACCTGCTAGGACTCTTAAGCAACGACGAAGATGCCTTGACGATGAGAATAATGTATTGCATTGATTTCATAATAGTAAAAGATGCAGAATATCATGTTTGTTGAAGACAAGTGTTCATGTACACCACCGAAACATTTCTCTCCCAAAGGATGGTTATCGCTGTGGGGTTCAGATAAAATGTTCTGGTGTACTACAGGTGATGCGTGAGACTGTACCTGTGGCCAGTAGTCGTGATTACCCAAGGCAGGGAAAACAGGCAAGCCAGGAAAGTGTCCTCTGATGGTCTCAGTCATGTTCCAGATCAGCTGGATAACTGTATCTGTAGACAGTTCATCCACAGGTACATGAGGTGGACTGTCTCTAATAGAGGGAATGGAATGTGTATTGTTATAAATTCTACCAATCTATCCATCCATCAATACATGCATCTATCTATATACAGAGTTGGGTCTGATTACATTGAAATGTAGTTGGACAAACTGCATGGCAATATTTGTAATTGGTATATGTATTAATACATATTTTATATAAAATCAATGCAATGTTGGCTACAATAGGTTGACACCATGAAGCAGACAACTTCCTGTTTCTAGTCTCTTAGGGTAGTGTGGATATAGCCAAAGAGCTGATTTGTGGAAGTGCAAGAGTCAATAAAAGCCATTTCCCATTTTCAAAAAGGAGACATAACATGTTTTTTTAATTTTTTAATCTTAAACGTTTGCCCAATTGGACTGCATTTAAGCACAGCAAGAAGCTGCAGCAGAGTGGTAAGTTTCTCGATGGCAAAACGTTCAGAGAGGTTGTGCTATGAATGATGGGAACCATTTATTATGACTTGGCCTTGAAAATGTCTACCCTCTCCATTAAAGTTCTGTGGTGCTGTCTGGGAAGTGTTCTTTCCACTACCAGGGAAATGAAACCATGACCATCCTACAGGGTTCTGTCCCAGATCGATTTTACATAAAGACACATTCAGTTAAACAACACCAGCCATCAAGCTCTGTGGAGCCACCTCTGTTAATTCATTCAACAAGAGAGCACAGATATTCTGAATGAGAACATCTACAGTTTTGAGTCGCAAAATGTCTCAAAAAAAATTCCTCTAAAACTGAGGAGGCAACAAATAAATGATGAAAACTGTTTTGAATATTCAAAATAGCTTGTGTATACCAAAAGGTTCGAGAGAAGATTTTAAAAATCTTAAAAAGAAAAAAAAAATGTAATATCAATGAGTACTTAAAAGTACTCTTAAAAGTACCCACATAAGCATTTGTACCCATTTGTTCCAATAGCCTGGTAAAACTTTTCTGATTACTTCAGAAAAATCCTGATTACCGGTACGCATAATCAATTACTCCCAACTTCTATCTCCCAAAAGCAGCAGAACATATTTTATTACATTGCATCACAAGTATAACTGCAGCAAGTTGATGGATGCCCAAAAATGCTGGAGGGTGCCTGTAACACCCAAATAGAAACCTTACCTTGCCACCAACCCCTACAAATTAGCTCCTCATTATGGGCAGAGTGAAACAATGTTATTTTATATTCTTCCCAACAATATGGGAATTAAGCAAAGATCTCCTTATAAATGGCCTTAATCCTCAACTCAAGGCAGCCTCTTCAAGTTTTAATCCAGGTGGAGTTGGATGAGCCGTTCTCATAATCGCCACTAATAAGCTTTAGGCGTGCATGTAAATGTATGGTGCATAAATGTATTAATGTGGTGGTGGTGGGCTACATGACAGAACCACTGCTGGAATGGTGAGCTTACAAGGTCCCAATCATTAAGTTTCACCCTGACATCAATTTCTACCTCTTTGAAATCAGTTGAATTGTTTGCATGGTCCCAATGAGGTTGGAATAAACGTGAAATCTAAAATGCCATTTTCAAAGAACATCCACAGACCAAGAATTACTGATGGAAAACTATTTAAACAATACTTACATTTTTAAACACATTATTACTAAATAAAGGCAATACTGCAGCAATTGGTCTGTCAATCAATTGGTGAATGCATAAACAATTGCAATAATTGCATTTCCACTTAAACTGATCTAAACTAAATGATCTGCACATTCCATTTATACTAAATTGCGTTCTTAAAATAAGTGATTTTTTAAGTAACTGATACAAAGTACACCAACTTAGGAGTTCCAAACTCCTGATTTCTTTAATCATTTGGTTTATAATTTAATTGTTTTTTTTTCTTTAAAGTTGAGGTGTGTAGAATTTAGCAGCCACTAGCAGTGAGGTTGAGCCAGTGTTTAGCTTGTCCATTCTGGGCTACTGTAGAAACATGGCGGTGCAACATGGCAGCCTCTCTGCAAGGTGCTCCAGCCCCCATGGAGATATAAATGGCTCATTCTAAGGTAACGAAAACATGATTCTTATTTTCATGGGATTATACACTAATTAAAACATACTTATGAATATTATATTCCATTTCTGCCAAGTCTGTTCCGCAAAATGCCACTAATTCTACACACTGCACCTTTAACAGAAAGAAAGAAAATGTTGAAAATAATTGCATTGCGTGTGCACATAATGTGTGCGTGTAATTATATTTTGCCACGGTATGGTCAGCTCCACCAATATAATAGCCTATAATATAAAGACATGTAAAATATGTAGGCACCTACTCTTTGTTTGCAGAAATTAGCATTGTAACATTATGTAAAATTTGAAAAAGAATAATAATAAACCTACTATTGAGAAAGAAAATCTTGTTTGATAGGTCACTAAAAGGCGTATTCCAATACATTTGTGCCAGTTAAGGGCTGAATACAGCCACAAGGCTGTAAGTTACATATATACTGTATATACTGCATGTAGGAAGGCGTTTAATTTAAGTTACTGCCAGGGGGCGCTCTGTTCTGGTTCTTATTTGGTTCTGTTTAATTGTTGCCGTTGCATTACTTGTGGTCACTTCCTGTTACTGTAAGCCTTACAGTAACAGGAAGTAATGCAACATCCATCCATCCATCCATCCCTCTAACTATCCATCCATCTACTGTATCTATCTAACTATCCATCCATTTATGTATCCATCTATCCATCATCTATCCATCCAACTATCCATCTAGCTGTCCATTCATTCATCCATCTATCTATCCATCCATCCATCCATTTATCCATCTTTGAATGGGGAGTAGTCTATATACAGTACAAACTTTTGTTGTAGATATCACCATTTGCATTTTATATTTAGATGCACCGATGAATTGTGAACAACACAGTGTTAGACGTTACACCATCCAGGGCTCCTGGAAGAATACCATTACGACATTCAAGACAAGGGTGAACCTAACATCATGATGATGGTGGACTTGGTGATATGACCATAAAAGGTGAGTCAGCTGGCCAGTTGCCGCCATCGTCAGTGTGTAAGATTTTCCCATTAAACTTTGATAAGACTACTTCGTCTCCTCAACAACATCACTTCTTTGTCTGTGGTGGAGACTTCCCTACCATGGTACTACTATCCAAATTAGACATTATAGAGTCTGGGTTTATGATTCAGAATAATTTTCAAAATACCATTTTGCATAGAATTACGCAACTATGGTTTTCACAAGTTGTGAAGGTCACTATACGCAGGAGGAAGCAAGAAATTCCAAATGCCGATATACTTCCTTATAGCTTGTTAAATGAGAAAAAACAGGATGTAAGAAATCAGAATGAAGCAACTTCTAGTCTCTAAACGATGATTCTAACAACCCTTCCCAGCAATAATGTCAATCATCATCATCATTGTTGTTGTTTCCCATGCCGCTATACCCACCCGGTCCATATGATGAAGTCCAACTGCGGGGTCACCTGGCTCATCTGTGTGAATGCCGACCAAATGAGACGGTATGGCGAGTCGCACAGGAAATCCCCGTACAGACCCGCCCGGGTGGCGGGGGCGCCTTTGGAGGAGAAGCACACCTTGGTGGGGTCATCTGCCAGGCGGTACGTGGGGTCCAGGTGAAGGTCGGTGATGTGCCAGAACCTCCCTGGAGGGTGTATTAGCATCAAAGGGCAGGGTGTGAGAAGGATGGGAAAGAGAGGGACAGAGTTCAGAGAAAAGAATAACGACGGAGAGAAAGATAAGGGAACGAAAAAGCAGTTATTGGATAATAACTTTATCCAATTCAATGCTCGGCTTTTAACACCATCCAACAGGTGGTCACACATTACACCTATTTTAACCTCTCTGTGCTGGCTTCCTGTTCATTTTAGAATTCATTTCATTTGGTGCTCATGTATAGAGCCCTACATGGCCAGGCTCCACATTACATCACCTACAGTAAGTGTCCCTCGGACACGTTTTAAGCACCTAAACTTTGGAATAGCCTCCCAATAAATCTGAGGTCTTTTTTCTTTAGGTAGCACGTGTTTTTTTTTAAATGTTTTAACTCATGTCCGTTTCCTCTTGTGTGTGTGTTTTATCTGTTTTTATCTTTGATTTTATTTATTTGATTGTGAAGCACCTTGTGACTGGTGGTGAAAGGAGCTATATAAATAAACGATTAATTAACTTTATAGAGAACGTGAAGCTGACGATACATCGCAGGAGCAAGCCGCCATATCGGGAGGATCACTCCCATTGACTGTGAATGTCGGTCGGCGAATTTTTTAGTTAAAAGACGACTTGGAAGCCTTTTTGGGAAGAAAAACCGCCACAGGAAATCTTGCAACCGTCTCGTGTGAAACCTCAACCCTTCCTTTCTCCATTGTTGTACATTTTGTATATTTTAGCTATTTCTCTATGCAATTGAAGGAAAGTGAAAGTGATCCTCCCAAAATGGTGACCATAGTTACAGTCAAACTTCAAATTCTGAATACCATAACAAATGAAAACTAGATTATATAGACACACACACACACACCCATATATATATATATATATATATATATATATATATATATATATATATATATATATATATATATATATATACACATACATACACACACACACTGTATATACAGTGTATATATACATATATATATATATATGTATATATACTGTATAAACTGTGTGTGGATGGAATGACTTCATCATTTCCAATAAATCACCAGTGAAAACATGTGAATCATGAGTAAATGTTTATATTATATTATTCATGACATCAATATTCGTCAATACTAATGAACTGGATGGAAACAGTAAAACTGAAAATTTTATACGATCTTAAAGTATTGATGAACCTGAAGTATTGATCCACTGAATACAGATTCAACTGGTTCAGAGCCAGAAGACGTATTGATCCATCGACTCAGCGAATCCTTCCATTGATCCGCTATCGGAACACAGCCCAGGAAGACCAATGACTTTCAGAGGCGATTCCGGACTCCGCCTCCCACTCTGCCCCGACTGCCCCCCCACTCCACCCGGACTTGGTAGTAAAAGGACCCAAAACTGTTTTTTTTTTTTTTTTTTTTTTTTTTTTTTTTTTAATCTTTTATTCCAAAACTTTGCATCAAACTTGAAACTTTGAAGAAAATAAAAAATAAAATTCTCCGTTTCTTCCTGAAAACTACGAGAAATTATTCTATTTACATTTCAGCAGAAAAGGAGAAAACAAAGAGACAACGAGGAGGAGGAGGAGCTAGTCGTCATCTTCATCATCATCTTCGTCGTCGTCTCCATCGTCCTCAGCGTCCCTCTTCCTCTTCTCCCCCTGGACTCCGCCCTCCTCTGGAGTACACACAATACAAAGTACACACACAGTATATACACAGTACACATCACAAAGTACAGACACAGTAGACAGAGAACAAAGGCTGTTAAGTCACTTCCGTAAACAGAGCAGATTTCCCAGAATGCACCTGGACCCGTACCTCCATCTTCCTCCTCCTCCTCTTCCTCCTCCACGTAGTCGTCATCGTCCTCCTCGTCCTGACAGGAAGTGGAACAAACATTTAGCAGGATTCACTTCCTGTTCCTCTGTCCACACTGGGAAACCACAGAGCAAATACAAACCGGCTACAGCACCACCTGAGAAGAAGGT
>OMKR01053211.1:0-12549 GCA_900302355.1 Cyttopsis rosea
TGGTGACCTCAAGCTGAAGCGAACTTGGGTTCTGCAGCAGGACAATGATCCAAAACACACCAGCAAGTCCACCTCTGAATGGCTGAAGAAAAACAAAATTGAGACTTTGGAGTGGCCTAGTCAAAGTCCTGACCTGAATCCTATTGAGATGCTGTGGCATGAACTTAAAAAGGCGGTTCATGCACGAAAACCCTCCAATGTGGCTGAATTACAACAATTCTGCAAAGATGAGTGGGCCAAAATTCCTCCACAGCGCTGTAAAAGACTCATTGCAAGTTATCGCAAACGCTTGATTGCAGTTGTTGCTGCTAAGGGTGACCCAACCAGTTATTAGGTTTAGGGGGCAATCACTTTTTCACACAGGGCCATGTAGGTTGGATTTGGATTTTTTTTCTCCTTTAATAATAGAAACCTTCATTTAAAAACTTCATTTTGTGTTTACTTGTGTTGTCTTTGACTAATATTTAAATTTGTTTGATGATCTGAAACATTTAAGTGTGACAAACATGCAAAAAAATAAGAAATCAGGAAGGGGGCACTTTTCACACCACTGTATGTATGTCCCTTAACAGTCTCAAAAGCATACATCCTAAGAGATGTTTTGATGTGGTGTTGAAGTTTTAGTCGATTTGAGAAAGCGATTGTGAAGAAAATTGTTCTTGACACAGCATTTGGACAGTTTATGGAATTACATCGAGTTAAGGAACATATCCAGTCAAATGTTCTACAAAATGTCCATATTACTCAAATAGGGAAAAACAAAGGGATAACTTGGATGACAGAGTGCACCTTAGAATACATATATTTGCTTAATTACCTGGTAGTATTTGATTCTCTTGGCAATTTTCATGGAGACCGACAGCAGCTTGTAAAATCCGCTGACAAATGGGTTTCTTATGGAGTGGAGGATGAGCTCGTGGCTTAACGGGTAGACCCATGGTTTAAAATACTCAACGTGCTTATTCAGCAACAGTTCACTGCAAAGACGGAAAATACTTTGAATGCACCATTATTTTCCTACATTTCTGACCCACATTAAAGGATAGGGTCGCTATTTTTCAACCCAGGCCAACGGGGCAAAAAAAAAAAAAAAAAAAAAAAAAGCCTTATAAAAACGTTAATTCTTAGAAAGTAAGAAACTTGGAGTATAGTCACACGTGTCTTTCGTATTTTTTGAAGATGTTTTGCATAACTGTAACATCACACAACTACTTCTAGAGCGTAACGTTGGCCACAGTATGAAGTGACACCACTTCCTGTTTCTAGTCTCTTCTAGGTGAGGATGTAGGAGGATGTAGCCCAAAGAGTTGTGAAAGTGCAAAATGGTCGATAAAACCCTCAAAACTTGTTCAGCTTTCAGTTTTCGAAGGAGATTAAACATGTTTTTTTAAGGCTCAAAAACCCCATTGGACCGCATTGAAGCACAGGGAGAAGCTGCAGCAGAGCAGTAAGCTTCAAGACAGTAAAGCATTCAGCGAGGTTGTGCCATGAACAGTTATGGCAAAGCTATTCTTTAAAGTCCCTGTAAAGTCAATTCCGAGATTTGTTTCGAAACACATTATACATCTTAGAAAGTAATTGCTGAAAACATGTAAGACTGAACTATGTAGTACTGCATAGTGGAGTTAGAGCGTAAAACTGTTTTTGAGGTCCTGAATTTTTGGACGTGCCTAAATCCTGGCTCGATGATGCACGCCTGCCGTACCTGGCATGATATAGCGCATCAGCGTCAGTCGTTCTCTCACTCAATCGTGATGAGTTACTACAGCCTACAGTTTGCTATCTAGCTATGGCGCCTTCGTCCCGCAAATGCATTTTCCCTGGATGAAGCACCAGGCGGGGAGCGTGGTGTCTCCCCCAGCTCTGTGTGCTCCCAGGGAGCGGCGCTCTCTCTGAGCGGGTAAGCGGAGCACTGTCCCAGTGAAGCACAAGCCCGCGGGGCTCTGAGTGGGGACCGCAATTTTTTTGCTATCTAGCTATGGCGCCTTCGTCCCGCAAATGAATCTTCCCTGGATGAAGCTCGGAGCCAGGCGGGGAGCGTGGTGTCCAGTGAAGCACAAGCCCGCGGGGCTCTGGATTTTTTTTAATCATTAAACTTTGGCTGGGTGGTTAATAACACATTTTTCTGTGGTGTGACAAACTCAGAACACATTTATTTTTGCTTTACAGGGATGTGTTTGGCCATGCAGGGAAAGGACGTTTGCTCATGTTTTAAAACAACATGCATACAAATTGGACATAATGATGCACTTGTGGTTGACTACTTAAACTGTCTAGGTGCAAAGTGATCAAGAGAATTGATATTGCAGGATTGCCGTTTAAGGAAAAAAAAGGCACTGTTATAGGTCTCTGTTACCTGCAGAAGTCCACCAGGTTGATGAAGGCGGTGAAGTCCTTTACTTTATTGGGTAGAAGATGGGCAGTGGGGTCAGAGGAGGGCAGGACCATGCCCGCCATGTCGTCTTGACCCTGGGAGGACAAAGATGCAGGAGCCAAGGATTCCAACTTAGAACATCTTATTTCTTATCTGGCTATATAATAGAAGGCAATTCCCAAGCAAAATATAACTTATGTTAAAAAAAAATCATTGTTCATGACTACATTTCTGTAGCAAAAACAGTGTGCAGTTTTTACTACACAGGCAGTGAATGTATTTGTAAGATCACATCTTGCAAAACAGCAAAGTCAAATTTTAGAACAAATAATACTACGGTATGATTTGTTCTAAAATTTGACTTTGCTGTTCATATATTGTATTGCTGTATTATATTGTATATGACTGTAAATGATTGATCAGATCCAATAATTGTGTATAATTTTGCCAAAAGTGAAGAGGAATCTTTTTTTAAACCGTACCTCCTCTGCTGTGGCGACCTTTTGCACCGACAGGTCCAACTTCTCCACGATGCGAAGAATGGATTTGACCACTTCATCGTACAGCAGGCGGCTCAGAGACACCAGGGCGGCGTTCTGGCTTTCGAAGGGGCCGTCCAAAAATCCTGTGTCCTGCGTTTTGAGAGTGAAGGACAGGCCATGTCGAAAAACAAAGAATTTTGTCTTCCCAAAAATAATTTTTTAACAGTTTGACATTTTTTGCAACCTTTTTGCAAGCAGATTGAAGTCTGAAATGTATCGTTCCCCATAAAGGCAAAACCCCCTTAACCGAGTCTCAAAGGGACGTTCCAATCAGTGAAGATCACCTTTAGCTGATCACAGTCTAGAAGCTTCTTGTAAAGGCCAAGGTAGTCCTGACTAGCGGGGACTTTCCACCTGCTGGTGCGAACTTCTGTAGACTGGGAGGGACCCTCTCCATCCCTGGTGCCTCTGTCCTGAGGAAAGAGAGAGACATGTGGTGTCACTCGAATTCCTGTGGACTTGACGTGAGACTGTTAAGACCTTGGTCTGAATACACAACAAAAGTACAAAATACGGAAATATAATCTGGAATAATATTATCTGGAACAGAACAAAAATTAAGGATATAAGGATAAATCCACTGACCTCTGAGAGCACGATGGGCTTGGAGCAGACACGAATCAAACCCTGGTGCACTGAAACAGAGGAAGAGATTTCCTGTTTGTGTTGTGTTGTATATGTTTTTTTCCTTGATTATTGACAATACTGTATTGTGTACCTGGTCAGGTAAAGTGTATAAGTATAATGGGTAAAGCTAAGGTTTTCCTCTAATGAAAAGTCGACGTAGCTATAACTCGGCTGGATGCGCAACACCCAATACAATAACTTTCAGAATAGCGGAATTTATATTGAGGTATGAAAATAAATTAAATAAGAAAACACCCCTAATACAGATATGGAACTCACCAACAGAGCTAATGAAACTCCAGAGCACTGGCCCTTTGGATGCCATGGCAACAAGGACCTTCAGGACGGAGTGGCAACAGACAACCTGCACCCGCTCACTGTACTGAGGGAAGGTGTCGATCTGAACCACCAGGAGCCGCTCAAGCAGCGGAGTGTATACCTCTGGGATCTGAGGGGGCATCCGACACAAAGCGCTTCTTGAGTTATACACCAACCAACATAATTCGAAAAAGTGAGGAATGGAAAGTTAATACTTTGGTCTGGCTACCAGTTAAAAGAAAATACTGTAATATGTAATATTATTAAGATAGTTAGTACATATTAGTACTAATTCAGATTTATTATTTATACCCTATATACCCACAGCAATAATTTGTCCTGTGCAAAATATCGCATTTTGTATATGTTTAGATATCCGACAATTTTCTGTTTTCTATTTTTTTGGCGATTTGTATATATTTGACAATTTTTTTTTCACTTTTTATTCTATTTATTTCTTCATTATTCTCCTTTTTTCCCCAGACTGTTAAGCTTTTTTTTTTAATGCCAATGCCCTGACCAGAACAATTTCCTAGTATATGTAAATGCATCCGGCACTGACACTTTACTTCTACTAAGATACAGTTTTGCACACAAAGGATAAATGTGGCAATTTTCTTTTTGTGCTGAAAGCTAGGGAGAGATGTTCATTAAAAAAAGTTTTGAGTATTGCTTAGGAACCAAGGTATGGGGATTGCAAGTTTTCATCCAGCTGTAGTGTTCGTTGTCTTCAGGGGGTGAGCTCACATCAAAACTCAAAAATCCTTTCCGACACCCACTCTCTTAGTCCGGGTCCAATCGGGCTGGTTTTGTGTAGGCCTGAGGGGGCTTTCAGGTAAACAGTAGAGACAGATTAAATTTAAGACTTTCTAATGCCACTTTGAGTGAAATTTAAGACCACCGTCGCATCGAAAACATACATGAGAATATTCAATCCAGTGACAATTGTATGAGGCCGTCTGAATTTAATGTGGCATATTTGACAGCGTTGATGCCCATCGTGCACAGCTTGAACGTTTGTTTACCAAGAACAAATCGTGCTTCGCAGTCGCTTCCCACGACGGGACGCAACCAGAATTAAAAGTCCTTCTCCTCCAAACATTTATCGGAAAATTTACATTTTCTCCATGGTTGAGTGTAAGCTAGATTACGTCTAGAGACTGACACGACTGAGTTCCGTTACCATACCCTTCCAGTGATAACATCGTAGCTGCACAAGAGAATATATTTCCAATCAATCCGAAAAATCTGTCTTTTAGTAGAATCACTTTCGCTCGAGCCAAAGTTCTCTCCTTTTAGCGCTTTCAAATCACGAAGCACTTCCGGCACATGACAATCAGGTCAGCAACACACTCCACACCGCCCCAAGTCACCTCTTGTTGATTCAAAATGTGCCGCAAACTCCGAAGGAAAGAGATGGGTTACATATCATATCGGCGCATGACGAGTTGACAGGACTGAATGCAAACTTCTCTGTCAACGAAAAACAAATAATTTAAGACCTACGGAATTCGTATTTCAGAATTTTTCATACAATTTCAGGCCTTTTTTGATCAATCGGTTTAATATGTTTCTGGATTGCTTTTTTTGGATTACCAGCGGATACCCTGTTCAATCCATTAGCAGGTCTTGTCAGTTACCTTGTCCAGGTGAATCAGGACGCTGGCGATGGAATCCAGGAAGCTCGGTAGCTGGTAGAAACTGTCCTCCTCCCCGTCTGACTCGGTCAGGAACATCTGCTTGCAGCGCTGGATCAGCTCGGTGTACATCAAGTCCACGTCTTGGGGGCAAGCCTTCTTGCATGGCTACAGAGAAGAGACAAATTTGTTTGCCCAGTGATTCTGAGACATATTTCATGATGATGATAATAATAATAATAATGAATTGTGATAGAAGTGACGGACATACAGATGCAAAGAATCCGTATCCTCGGATGGCAATGGACAGCTCCTTGTGTGTGGAGTCCATGGACTTAATGATGGAGCAAAATTTTTGCATGAAGAATTTCAACTTGCTTTTGTGCTCCTCGATGTTCTCTGCCACCAGGATCGCCACCTGAGAACCACAACCGTTGAAGCTGCGGTTAGCCTCGCTTAGCCGGACACCTCTCTCGCAGGAAGGAAATGCTTTGCATTTTGTAAATCAATCTAAATTCAAAAAGGGCGGAGCCTAACTGCACAACTCCCAGTCTTCACCCTCGAAGTCTATATCCCATCAGTTAAGACTCGGAGTGGTGCATGTGACCTTCACCTGTTTGAGGAAAGTCTCGAGCGCATAGTAACTCGTCTTTTTCATCTCCTGGTTGACGTGTCCACAGAGCTTGGACATGACTTCGAAAACATCTCTGTAGTGGTCCATCAAGCAGCTGCTGAACTGGCCCGCGTGCTTGGCCAACAATCTCAGCCCAGCTGCACAGTGGAGGAAACACAGCGTTATTGCTGCAGCGTTTCCCCCCGGCCCCTTAAAGGTGCAGTGTGTAGAATTTAGCGGCCACTAGCAGTGAGGTTGCAGATTGCAACCAACTGAATTCCCCTCTGTGTCCGTGGCAGTGAAAAATGGCGGCGTCCGTGGAGGAGAAAATACAGTGACTGCGAAACTCACAAAAAGCGCGAACGTCCCTCTCTAGAGCCAATTTGGTTTGTCAGTTCTGGGCTACTGTAGAAACATGGCGGTGCAACATGGTGCCGTCCATGGAAGGGGCTCCAGCCCCCGTGGAGATATAAACGGCTAATTCTAAGTTAATGAAAACACAACAATTAAAATTTTCATGGGGTTATACACTAGTTAAAACATACTTATGAATATTATATTCCATATTCCATTCAGTTTCTGCCAAGTCCATTCTGCAAAATGCCGCTAATTCTACACACTGCACCTTTAAGTGTAAATGTTTCCACTTTGAAAGGAAATGTTTGGTCTTACCAAAGGTGATGGCGTAGCGATTCATCTCCATCTACATGAAAATTTTTTATCAAAAATCAAGCTTTTCAGGGGTGCTTCCGGTTGCAAGTTCCTGCACCATGCAATTAAAGAAGTCCACTTTTCAGAGTGATCAGAATGTGAATATAATCCTCACCTGTGGACTGATCGTCATCAGGGCATACTTAAAGATTTCTTTTGATGTCACCGGATCTATAGAAGTCAAAGACAGGCCACGAAAGTCGTAGAAACCATTAAATGTGCGGCTGCATAGATTTGCAATGACCGGTTATGCCACAGACGTAGGAGGCCCACCTTCTTCCATGGTTTTGGTGAAGTTGATCATCAGCGCAGTGATGCCTCTCAAACATCCTGCCACGATGAAGAGCTTTGGCTCCTTTGTTGAGGACGTCAACTGAAGTGAAAGCGTTTCGAGAAAAGACACAGAAAATACATTCCCATGTCACAGGATGGCTCTTGAGGTAAAGGATATAAAGACTGGTTGGGTCAGTACAAGCAAAACTTACAAAACCCCATGACTGTACCTGTTCTTTCAGTTCTCCTAAATAGGCTTTGTAGAGTTTGTCAGAGTTGGCGACCATCTCACTGGGGTGGACCTCTCCCAGAACTCCCAGCAACTCATAAATTTTACCACAGACTATTGCCACAAGGACAGAAATGATGTTAAGGGGTGGAGCGGTTTAGTTGATACAGCGTTGTAAAGTGGTCGACAAGACAAGAACTTAAATTTCTTTTTTAATAACGTACCCGAATCTGCAATTTTACTCTTCTGACAGAGCTCACTGTAGAATTTGATGAATATTTCACAGACTTTCAGGTCAGAAGCAATGCTGGAGGCCATGGTCAGATGAAGAACCTTGGAGAGCAGAGATAACTGGGATATATGTCCAACCACAGACCTGAACTCACTGGTTTATCAACATAAAACATTCATTAAAAAGAGCGACAGACGGATTGGTCTGCACATATGGGAACGCATGGTTGCGTCAAGTTTCAACACAAAAAATATATACATATATACACTGTAAATAACCTATTCCAAGCGTCACTTGCGCACCCATACAACTTAAATAAACCCATGGCAGTATTCTTGTTGTAGCTTTATCCTGTCTGCTTCGTCTTGAATAGGCAGTGCACTTAAGTAGGACCGACCTTGATGAGAAGCTCCAGCGCTTGAGTCCTGCATTTGGCTCCTTTGTCTTTCGTATACACCACCATGCATGTATCCTGAAGAAAAAAATATATAGGATACCACTTCAATTTCTACACAATGAGAATTTCACAGGTATTCGTCCCAAATTTTCCCTGGTGGATCCTTCCCTGTGGTGAAGCCTTGCCTCTAACAATTCACATGGACTATGAATTTACCATGCTTTGTGTGGGTTTTTTTCTGAATTATCTTTGAATTAACTTGTGAATCTCTTCATCAAAACGTACAATTATTGTCATATTTTGGGCTCAATAAACTAAAAAATAAGTCTTTCAAGTCCTCAAGTAGGACATAAGACGTTCGGACATAAGATTTAAAACAACATGCACACACTGCTACTCCTTAGTTGTGACCGGGGACAGATGATTGATCTACGAGTAAAAAACAACAAAGCTTTCTGCCCCCCCCCAAAAAAACCTCCTACATTCATACATACCCTTATAGCAATGGCATAAGACTTCTCCCATCCCTTGACCCTGGATATTCTCTGTAGAAACTTCTCCAGGAAATTTAGAATCTCAACCCTAGTTTCGCGAAGCTGAAAAAACAATGTACGCGCCATGAGAAATAAACAAATATGATTATTATTTTCTGGTTGTTTTCGGACACCTACCTCTTCTGACACCAGGGACTTTCGGAGGAAACTGAGAAGGCCGAAATCCTTTGAGAACAACAAGGACGTCTGCAAGGCTTTGGGACAAAGAGGCAAACTAACAGTTAAAGGGGTAGTTTTTTGGAAAATTCACTTTTTGTCTGTTAACCCAGATTTAATCCAGAAGGTCTCCATGTGTCCAGTATCAAGATAGTGATGGGCTGCATGCCCACTGTGTTAGCTCAATGCAATTCTGCAGAGGGAAACAACTAGCCTAGTCCCTAGGAAACTAGGGAAATACATGTTTTGGTATCTCAAAAGATGAGCAAGTGAAGTGACACATCTTGCCTCTTTATGACGAGTAAAAATGAACTAGTCACTCGTTTTAAATGCAGCTACATACACATTGGGTGTGTCGGGTTGCCAGTTCAGTCGGCTGAGTTATTAAAATCAGGCTTTATCGAATTTGACCGAACCTTGCCGGCTGCAGGGGGTATTGGGGCCTCGCCTACGGCTGCGGTGCTTTGGGCTTGGAGCAGCTGGAGGGTGTCTGTGCGGCTGCGGGGCTCGTGTGGTGCTCGGAGGCATTATGATACTTTTCTGACGTCATTCACCAATTGGCAAACAATTCCTTGGGTGGACAACTTTTGTTTGAATGTTTATTAAAGATTGACATTGCAGATTGGGAATTAAAACTCCACTTGCAGATTATCTCTTTCATGGCTGCAATGGCATACAAAGACTATAACACAATACTGTATATCGGATTATAATATACGGTATTGTTTATTATTACAAAATAATACAATAATCTTTTATTGCACTTATAAACAGTGGTGTCGTTTATATTACCTTTTTCTATGTTTAATACTACTGCTGTATTAAAAGATTATAGACGTTCTAAACTTTTATGCTCAATTATTTACGTGCCTGCTTGGTTCTGCCACCATGATAACATTATTTTACCGAACAAAACGATCCATGTCCAAACGATCGACCGTGTCCAAAGAATTGGCTGCCGATCCCCTAATGCGCACCATCAACTCCATCTTACACTCATTACCGTGAACAGCTTACCGCCCATAACTAGCTACACGGTTTATCAAATCCACCGTGACCGTCTTCCAACAGTCACTTGTCGCACGTTCCCAATGCCAGGAAAGGCGGGCCCCGCCACCAACAATGACAACAGCATAAGGGAGCGCATGGCAAGCAATGGCTGTTTCTTCAAAATAAAAAAAATTAAAAAATGAATGCAAGGTAAATAAAGTATCAAATACGGTATTTATTTACGTCAACAATATAATTAAATAATCGCAGGGATTACCACTTAAAAAAAAAAAAAAAAAAGTAAACAGTGAGCGAGCAAAGGCGATATGGCCTTTTTTTAGAACTAGTTGCAATTCTGACTGAACTCGTTGTAAATCTACTCTTTGATATAAAAAAAATACAAATAAAAACACATTGTTGATGTCAAGAAATAGCATTGTTGATATGAACATTACCAATTCTTGATATCAAAGGTTTTAAAAAGCTTCCCATTGGTTTAAATGCAGAATTGTGATATGGTAAAGACCATCATCATCAACAACAACATTATTTTAGCTGCGTGATATCACAGGCTCCACCCGGTTTACTGCGGCTTCTGGGCAGAAGACCTTACCGAGTTCATGCTCGGTGTGTGACAGCAAACACTCTTGTTCCAAGTCACCCACGGCGTCTTTGCACGTTAACGACGCGGTTCTCTTGTCTTCGTCTGACAGTGATTGGTGGAGTTTAACGAGCAGCCCCTGAACCCCCGCACCGGCGGTGGTGTCGGTGGAAGACATGGCCGCAACGCCTCGCTAAGTCAACATCCAGAAGAAAAGTAGCCTTCGTGGTGGCACCGACAACAACGCGGGACCGAGCGAGGTGCGCCGCATTCGTGCTAACGCGCTTATGCGCGGCCACCGAAGCGAGGAAGGCGGGTTGGCGGCGTGCGGAAGTTCAGTGTCCAATCAAAACGCGGAAACCGAAGTCGTCCCGAGTGAGTCGTTCGACTCTTTTTTTTAAGATTCGGTTCATGGCGACTCGGTGAAAATGAGTCGTTCGATTTTTTTTTCCAACTCTTCGTTCGTTTGATTCAGTCGTTGGTGTATGAGGCGCGTCGAGCGAGGGAGAACTTCGGGTGAACGATGAACGAGAGTCGAGGAGAAAAAGAACAACATTTCATTCAGTCGAAATTATTGATTGAATTGGGACGATTGCCAAACGCGGATCTCAAAACCCGCTTTGCCAAATGATCTCTTTTGGCAGAGGAATGCAAAGTGTAAATCACAACAATAGCTTTACTGTTGTCAAAAATATTTATTTTGGTGGAGTGCAAAGTGTGAATCGATCACATTCAAAGCGAATCAAATGCTTTGTTTGGGTGCTCATTGGGTGCGTTTACACCCGGCATTAGAGCTATCCGAATGCGATCCGATCACCGAAGACGGATGTTAATGCCAAGTGTGAACGGGGTCACAGTGAATGGCTGGCTGTGTGCCTGGCTGCAGTCGTGCAAACGCACAAACGAGTATTTTGCGGGAGTGACTCGCGACTGCCGAGTCATTAAAAAATAATTGTTCGGTACGAACGAATCGTTTGTGAGTCTCTCCTCCCGAGTCATTCCCAGCATGCACTGCGGCGCGCGGATTATGGTTGATGTGTTCTGTGTTGAAGTAAGTCTCGTCTGTTTGTGGCTCATGAGATTATTTCAGAAAGACACGTTACAAAGTAGACACGTGGCAAACGTTTAAAAGGTAAACAAAGCAAAAGGAAAGCAAACTGTCTTTAAAAAAATGCTACTAAAGTAAACGGGGGGGATAGCTTTACTGTCATTCGAAGAGTTTAATTTGCCGTCCTCATCCTCTGGATGTGCCAATGTCTTTTATCGGGATTAAATGGAAAGTAAGCGTCGTAATATCTGGTCATATACAGTGAGAACCGCGTTGAACTTGCAGGGACGCAAACAACTCGCTTTTCGGCGAATGTCGCTTTTTTTCCCGCGTCAATGACTTGTGTGGATCGTCCATATTCTCTCCCATTTCGTCATCTAGCTATCTATTTATCTATCTGTATATCTATCTAGCTCTCTATCTATCTATCCACTCATTAATTTATTCACTCATTCATTTATGTATGTATTTATTTATTCATTCATTTATTCACTCATTCATTTATGTATGTATTTATTCACTCACTCGTTCATTTATGTATATTTATTCACTCGTTCATTTATTTATTTATTAATTTATGTATGTGTTAATTTATTCATTTATGTATGTATTTATTCACGCATTCATTCATTCATTTATGTATTATTTATTTATTTATTCATTTATGTATTCATTCATTCAGTCCGTCCGAGGGAACGACGTCATCCGCGATCGATTAACTAATGGACTCGTTCGAGAAGACGCGGACACGGCTCTGTGGTAAAGTTCCTATCGGGCGAGAGACCGCGTGTGATGCATTCACTGAAACTCGTAAAACTATAATTCTGTCGGAAGGGTACGGAAACCCGCATAGGCGTAGAGTTGGAGTTGGGGTTGGGGGCGCAGGGGATACGTCCCCGTCAATATTAACAAGACGTGCATTTGCCCCCCGACAATTGCCCGTGCAGTAATTGGACTAATCACCTGGTCACTGTCACTTGGTGCCTGAATTTTGTGTTTTCCTTTACACAAATTAAGACATTTCCACCATAAATTGATGCAGATAAGGCAAATTGGTGCATAAAAAAAGTCACCACAATGCAGGAAATTAGAACGAAACCGGGTCATTTCGACGCATGAATAACCACCTTTCAGCGACAGGTAGATGCTGTCAGATGGCAGTCAGCTTTTGGCGGACGATCACTTTTTGGCACGACACCTGAACCGGAGATGTAAGGTTTAAAAAAAATAATAATAAAAGTGCCAGG
>OMKR01053217.1:3774-23877 GCA_900302355.1 Cyttopsis rosea
TTGTGCAAGGGGCCTGATAAAATCCTTTAAAATGACTAATCCTTGAATCCTTAAAAATCACTAAAACAGATTCCAGGTTCCATTTGATCACATTACAGAGCAGAAACTTTGGTTCTTTGGTTTCTAGCTTGTTCATGTTCAGAAACCTTTTTTTCTTTTTACATTTCAATTGCAGAAATAATTTGTATGAAAAACTGTTTTAGGGACGGAATTTCATCTGACTACGCCCACAATCCTGTGCAGGTTATTGGGGGTAGTCGAATATAAACATCTATAAAATAGTGCAAGTTATGAGACTTATATACACCTATGCTATACAGAATATTTCAAGATCTGAGACACATTTAGCCTATTACTGTAGAAAAACTACTGTAAAAACTACTGTAGTAACAGAATACTTAAATGTAAAATAATAAAAAAATAAAAAACGTAATGCAACTTTTGTTTGCCATATCTCTTTTATAGGCCAATTAATGCTGAGCTTGATTTTGGGATTAGCAGTTAGAATAGCTTTTTTACTACGACCAGAAACGATATAAGTAAGCATCACGATGGGACAGCGTCTTCTGGCAGTTTTTCCCCATAGCCATTTCTGAAATTTAGCACTTGTCAGTTATATCACTTTTGCTTAACATTCATCTTCAGCACTTCGCTTAGTGAGTGCAAAACATAGGCAAGGAACCTGCAATGACCTTGTTATGGTTAATTATATTTCCTTCCAGTGGAAAAATACAAACATGTAACTTCCTGAGGTGCAGCGCAATAAATCATTGAATGATAATAGAGGTCGCAATGTGACAATACTCAATCATAGAAATGACGGGTTTAAATTAAGGTTCAATTAATAGACGGAGGGAAGTCGATAAAGAGTGTAGGCTATGGCTTTATGACATTAATTTGCAGCATTTCTTGTGGCTGGAAATGGGACAATATTGTCATCATTGTAAAATAAGATAGATTACTGGTATGTGATGAACACCTAAGGTCTAAAAATACTTCAAAAGTGATAGTTGTTGGAATAATTTATCTCTGTTCACATTTAAAATTATAATTACTATTTACTGTTCAGACACATGTTAACAAAATTGCGATAAAGTGATACAATAACCTTTCACTTTAAACAAAGCTGCGATTTGATACTATTTGCATATATGTTTTTGAATGATAAATCTTTGAAAAAGACAATATAGCCTCAGCTATAAAATCTTAGCACAAGACCGATATAACCAAATAATCATGCTTTAACATCTTACCTACTACACTAAACGTACACTGGGATATTTGGACATGTTGGCAATATAACAGTAAGGGCCTGATTCACAAAAGGATTGCGCCGCTTTTGCGGCCACTAAAATGGCACAAATAACCTTTCTATGCAAATTAGCCTCATTGCAAAAAGCGTCCAATTCACAAACCCCGGCGCTAATAGCCACACGCAGTTGCACTGAAGCTATTACTGTCTGCAGAAAGCTTGTGGTAACGGCACAGTGAGAAAAAAAAGGTACTGGTTCCTCCCCTCCCGCGCGCATCAGAGGACCTGTCAACATCGATCCCCCCCTGACTGGGTCACAACAGGGACCCCGTTTGGTCGGCACTGGTGCAGCACCCCCGGATTTCCTTACAATTTTACATTTTCATTAAACAATTTAAATGAAAATAACTAGTGTCTGACAATTAATTAAACTTTTATATTTATTTACGACTAATAATTCATAAAACATGCAAGTGTAGAGAAGTGGCATAAATGATGGAGACCTTACGCATCTCTGCTCTGCTGCTTGTGCCTGTTTCCTATTTCTCCAAATAAAACAAAAATAAAAACGGTGTATTTTTATTATTGTAGATGCATTTATTGTATTCCTTTTCTGAATTGAATGAAACAAAAAAGCACGGTGTGCCCCATCCAATGTCAGCCTGTGTGTGAGCCTGTGTGTGAGCCTGCGTGTGTGTGTGTGTGTATGTGTGAGTCCGCGGAGCCTGCAGCAGGCTCTTTGACTTTCTCATTCTCATTGACTTTGCTACATGGATAATTGCAATCAGACGCAAAACAAGCGCAAATTGCACTCGGCAGTAAAACTGTATGGCCGTTTTTGCACTGCCATATCATTAGCGCAATATGTTTTGTGAATCGGACGCGAAGATGGCGCAGATAGCGAATTGATGCGCAATTCTATTAGTTGCCAGCGCTATTTTCTTTGTGAACCAGACCCTAAGTTGGGTGTCCATTGAGGTTAATCATGAAATGAATAAAGTTTATGAATTACTTATTTTTTGGATGGGACCTCCCGACAACTGGTTGTATGTCTGTGTGTTTGTGTGTGTTTTAGGGAGGTTAATTCTTAGTCTAGCTGCAGACATTTATGACAGAATGTTTGGATTTAAGCATCACCAGCTAAGCAAATGCTACAATGCAGGTACTGTACAAATACATGGAATTATAAGTTAATAACAGAGCAACTGATCTAACACTATGGAGTTAAAGCCAGGAATTGCTCTGAATGATGAGGGGATATTGGATCTGGACCTGACTAGTCAAAAATAGAGCCATTGATTTAGGCGAAAGCTTCTAGCTGAATAGTTTAAACCATCAATTGAACACAGAAGCAGTTGTGTGCAATGTCGTTGCACATTAAACAAAGGAAGAAGAGAGATTAGACATTCCCAGACATTAAGGTGGGAATTTCAAAACCAAGTTTTGACAGTTAGTTGATTGCGTAAAAATTCAAAGCATCTGGGGTAGCTTTCACTGAAGAGTAATCTTCGCTGAAAGCACACAGTTTCCACTGTGTTGGCAAAAAAAAATAGCATGAATCCAACTGCTAGAGACAAGATTTCATAGATCCAGGGAATCCACAGTTAAATTGCGTGACCGAAAAGTATCCGTAGGTGGTGCTTTTCAATCTGTAGGCTCAGACATCGACTTAGTTATTTCTACACACCGACCAGCTGACGAAGGAGCTTTGGGTTCCACTGTACTCGCAAATGTAGAGGCACATAAATCCACTAAATGGATGAGTTAGACATCTGGGCACCAGAACAAAGACTCATGTTGGTCAACTCAATGGAGATGTCGGTTCCAGGGAAGAACGGAGTAATGGATGTAGGTGGGTGTGCTGAAGCCAGGAGTTGTTGGATCCAGAAAACAACATCTTTAGATGGGACAGCGGGAGCAGGATTTGTTTTGGTCGATGGTTTGATGGTTGTACATGTAGAGTAGACCAACCACGATACAGGTATTAGATCGGGACGTCACCAATTCAAACCCTTCCTGAAAATCAATCCAGATACCCCCGGCTGACCCTGAAGTGGCAGATCCAGTCCTCGCCGGTTGACTGTGATGTGGCAGATCCAGGCATCACCAGTTGAACAGAGAGTTCTGTCCAAGTGTCATGAAGTAAATCTGACTGCTGCCTCCTGACTGCACAGAAGCAAAGAAGACCTGCAGAAGAGTAGTTGAGTTTTGAGATGGTTCAATGCTCTTGTCATAACTACTCATGTAACTCATACAAACGTTTGTTCATTGGCTGTGACTTCTAGATGTGTGCATGGCTGAGAAATTAGATTTTATTCGAGGGAGATGTACAATTGCATACGTCTTAACCAAACCTGATGAAATGACTTGACTTGACAATTAAATGATACCAATACCAAATGGTACCAGATACCAGACCATTTTTTAACCCAGGCCTTGTTAAAATGTTGGTTTCCATCATTTAGAACTGTTCATAGCACAACCTCGCTGAATGTTTTACTATTGAGAAACTTACCGCTCTGCTGCAGCTTCTCACTGTGCCTTAAAAATGTCTTCCTTTTCATAAATGGGAAGATCACAATATTTCAGACAGTCTTTATATGTTATACTAAGATAAGAAAATGCAAAAAAAATTTACGGTTTGATTATCTCTTTTGCACTTTTTGCACTGCTTCCTAGTGGCAACCTACGGTAGCCAATGTTATGCTTTGGATGTACTGTAGCAAGGTACAGTAGTACTGTGCAAAGGAGTTCTAAATAAAAGGTATTACTGTTATCCAAAGCATGAGCGTGAGACTAGTTCAAAATATATCTGTGTTGAGTGTTGAGCCTGGATGATGCTACTGTTTGCACTTCTAGCCTCATCTTCAAGACCTTCATAGGTCAGAGGAATGGTTACCTTGTCATTCCTCTCACACAGGAACTTGAGTTTCTGGGCCTTTTTGTGCATGAAGACCCCCTCTAGGTTCCCCGTGTTGGCCGACCGCAACTCAATAGCCTTGTCCCCCCAGCCCATGACCTGGTTGGACGGCAGATATGCTAGAGATGGGGAGAGAAGGTGGAGGGAAGAAGGGAGTTAGATTTGGAGAGTCACAGAAAACGCTGTTTAGACTGTTCACTTATGGGGAAAATACTGGCTTTATGTAAGTCAATGGACACAGTGTGTGTCTGTGTGTGTTGATAGATAAATAAAGAATGGAACAAGAGGGAGTGATAGTAAAATAAAGAAGTGGAGATCTTGAAACCATGACCTGAAAGGACAGAGGATGAAAATACACAAAAATCATCAAACATAGAGATGGCAGGAAAAGTTTATTTTATATATAAAAAACCTTTCCAATGATCTGCCGGACTCATACACGAACCCATTCGCAAACATACACATGCACACTCACACATACAAGGAGCAACGTATTTTTAGCTAACCCTGTCCCCAATCTGTCTTTGGGCTCAGCATATTGCCCAAGCACTTAGGAGAACCACAGACCCAGAATCAGGGAAACCACTGGGTAGCGCAGGTGTACACCAGCAATGTAACGATAAACAGTGGCAAGAAAATGTGATGATATGCATCGTGGAGCTGAAAAATCACGATATCAACTATGTATATTGCCAAGTAGTACATAGCAGCCACAGAGGATAACAGCAGGAAAGCAGTAAGATTGAACTTTTTTTTCTTTTCTTTTTTACAAATTATTTTATTTAGACAAACATCTACACATTGAATGACAGAGGCATAAAGAAGGAATCTTTTACTTACATAATTTGTTTCCATTCAAACCGTGAGCTGAGGGTATTGTTATACCCCTAACCTACAACATCCATGAAAGAGTTAAGTGATGTTGTCGATATGAGCAAGTCTACTCCTTCTACTCTCTTCTACGCTTCAGCGGGTCCGCCTAAACTCTCACCTACAGAAGCTGGCATTTCTCCCCACTGCAGCACCGTGTCCTTGGTGATGCGTCCGTAGGTGTCGATGTAGACACCCTCGTCCTCGTAGCACACCAGAACCTCTGTCCCGGCGCTGTTTGGCAGGATAATGATGGCGTGAGGACGGATGGAGCCCTGGATCTGAACACACACACACATACACAAACACACACACGGACGGATACGTTTAATATACCGTACATTATTTAAACAAAGCACAACCTTCCCAGTGCTAAAGAGTGGATCATTGTGCTTACAATACATTACACATTATTTAATTGCTCCCTCCATCCAACCTGATTTCGGTCAGCAGTGAGTGAATGACAGATTCATCATGCACATAAATATATTGGAAAAAATGTGTGCATGAACGTCTGGGGAAGTACTATGGGACAGACGCACATACACAGTATATTGAGTGTGATAGAATGATGATGGTCTCTCTAAGCCCATAGGCTTATTGCCAACGTTTTGTTTACTGTTTTAAGCATATTCATGTCAGGTTAATTTTACTGTACATCACCATTCCTATCTTAAGTTAATCCTTCTGGGTCTTTTTCATTTTTATCTTGAATATATATATAATTTTTACTGTATTTCTGTTAACTTTAGGTTATCTGTTGTTTATTAGGTTTTGTGTATATTGCCATATTTCTATTGTGTACAGTTAACTGTTATTGTATATTTTCAAATTTTTCCATATATTGCCATTTTCTATTTTCTATTTGAATAATGAATAAAGTATCTATCTATCTATCTATCTAATAAAAATATGAATTTCAGGTAACATTTATGGAAAGAGGTCAAAGAGAGACAAACCGACAAAACAGGCATGCACACATACATAAACATTTTTGTTGGTTGGCGTAGACAGTGCTCACACTCCTCCATCTAAGTATCAGAGTTTTAGAAACACACCAAGGAAATCTCTGCACCCATTAATTAATTTAAAAAAAGCTTTCACCGATACAGAAGTTCTCTCCAGAAATGCAAAACAAAACAGTTCTGTGAGCATCGCACCAACTTATGTCAGTAGAAAATCCAAACAATAGAAGTGTGTCACAGTATATCACTCCATTAACTGCTGTTGTCCGTGTGTCCGTGTCTGTGCGTGTGTATTGAGTCAATCATACTTTACCGGCGTGTGTGCCACCACAATCCTGAGCATCAAAACGGGCATCCAGAGACGCAACGCAATTTTAATCCGTTGCCTTGGAATCAGCATCATAACATAGTCAGCAGGCAACAGGCTGGCCCAAGGTGTGTGCGTGTGTTAGTGTGCGGTGTGTGTGTGTGTGTGTGCGTGGTGAAAGGTGTTGAAGTGGTTTTGCAAGTGAAAGTGATGGCAAAAGCCTGTAAATGACTATGTGTGTGTCTGTGTGCTTGAGAGAGAAAAAAATGCAAAGGCAGAGAGAGAGAGAGAGAGGGGACGAGTGAGTTTGTGAGCAAGTGGGAAAAAAAGGTGTGTGGGAGAATAAGAAACCCAGTGAAAGTGTGGGTGTAATCTAATAAAAAATGAAAGCATTCAAACAGTGGACCAATGAGTGAGAGAGTGTTTGTGTGTGTGAGAAAAAGCCCTCTGTAACTGTGTGTGTGTGTGTGTGGTGAGCGGAGGAAAAGGTGTGATAGCTGTAAGACGAGCGCGTGGAGTGCAGAGCGTTGGATGCGGCAGCGATGTAAGGCACCGGTGTAGTAGGCAGCTGTGAGGCCGGACTGGCTTAATATACCAGAGAGAGAAAAAAAACAGAACAGACTTACAAGCACAAGAACAGGTCAGGACGTACACACACACACACACACACACACACACACACACACACACACACATTTACCGTGGCTAGTTAGAGAAGGAGGACAGGAGGGATGTATTTTTAGATATATGTTTCCTCTCTTCATATCCCCCCCCTCTCTCTCCATCTATCTCTGTTTCTCTGTCCCTTACTAACTCCCCCTCACTGACGCAAAATAACTAGCACACATTTAGTATGGCTGGGGCACTCAGAGAGAGAGAGAGCTTGAGAAAGAGCTAGAGAGATGCAGAGAAGGTTGAGATCCAGACGGAGGAAGAGAAGATGATTAACATGGGGGATGAGAGAGAAGGAACAGAGAGATAGAGAGATGAATACCGAGACCTCTACAGAGGGCTGGCAAGAGGGTCAAAGAGAGGACGAAGAGACAATGGTGGCCAAAGGAGAAGACAAGGCATCTCAAAAGATGAGTTATGTTATATACGTAATACATCTTGCGTCTTGATGATGAGTGGACACATAGGGAGTATCCCTTTAAATGTGAAACAATTTGACTACAATCTTGACGACCATCGGAAGAATCAAGCACAAAAATAGTTTCAGAGAAAATATCATTATATAGTAATGTAATCTTATTAGCAATGAGCTGACATCAGAGGACCAAGTCCTACTAGTCAGTGTGTATGGTATGTATAATATAATAGAAAGTCATAGGTGGTGAGACTTTCTATTATGCTTTTTAGCTTTATAGAAAGTTCGATAAAGTAAACTCTAATGTTGCACTATTAACTGGATAAGTAAGCAAAACTGGAAGAAATGAGAAAAAGAAAAAAAAACATTGTTAAAGCTTTTGTACAAGGCACCAAGTAAATGAGAATGACTCATCGGACGGAGGCTGAACTGAGATCAAGTCTATCTACCCACACAGTAGGACTGTCTCCTTCTGACCTCCACCAGTGGGCAGCGTCTTTAAGGGTGTTGGTCACGCTTGGCTCATTTCAGCCAACTTAAGTGGACTTGGTGCAATTCAACCGAAATGTGTGCCATGTGTGAATGCTACAAGCAAACTTTAAAGCGCTCAGAAAAGTAAACCGAAATATCTCGGGAGGTAGTCTGAGTGTGGTCCACTTCAAGACCGATATGTGGCCGGCTTATTGACATATTGCGAACACAAAGTGCTACCGGTGTCATTAGTAGAAGAAGAGGAATTACTTCTCCTCTGCATTTTACCCATCCTCCCTATTTAGGAGCAGTAGGCTGCCAGAACACAGCGCCCGAGGACCAATTTATGATGTAGAGCCAATGCCTTGGTCAAGATTATCGGCATGAGTGGGAACCTGGCGTGCATGTCTTTTAGGGTGGGAGGAAATGCATGTGAACATGGGGAGGACATCAGACAGAGAGGCCCCAGTCGGGTGCAAACCCTGAACCTTCTTGCTATGAGGCAAGTGCTATCCAGTGAGCCAACATGCCACCACAATTGCTTTTTCCATTAACTTTTTGGCACTCAAGGCCAACCGCACATTGCTGTTGTTACAGCAGTGCTCAGAAAACAAACCAAACCGCGGCCAGAGGGGTTGTGTGGATGGCAGAGGAGACACTGCTCTCAATGAAATATGGAATGAGGGCCATGTCAAAGCTCAGTTATCAAAAACACATAAAACCTCAAAGATATTCCATCTCGCTCTAGACCCGCAAATCAAAGTAGTTAATGGTCTTCAGTTCAAAAGAAATGAATGTGAATGGGAAGTGGACTGAGACCACATAAGAGCAGAAGAGAACCAGAAAGTGATCTGAAGTAGCCTGGCATCACCAGACCAATTTGCAAATGCAACCTCTCCGTTCATTTTAGATTTCCAAGGGGTGTTTTCAACGGGCGCAGACCAACATGTCTCCGGATGCAATTGGATAGACCTACAGACCTACAACTAATCAGAACAAATGTGTGATGTAGTGCTGAGCGAAGGAAAATTGGCGACCAGCGGGGCTGTTGTTAAATTAAACTTTTACAAAATCCTGTCTGAAGTACGGCAAACACATTTTTCTTATCAACAAAAGCTTTAAGTGCAGTTGTTTGTTCTTCATTTAGAGAAAATATATCGTCCAGTTCGTTTAATACTGTCGTGATAGCCGATTCAACAGACCATTCCACGTCAGCAGCAGCCATCTTGGTAAGGTATCGTCCTCTGCGTTGTCATCGTATTAAACCCGCCCCATATAATAGATAAACGGTTGTGTTTGGTCCGGCCATTTCCAGGCCGAGTGAAAATCTGGGAATCAGACGGTATCTGCCAGAGCAAATGAAACATGAGCTCGCAGATTCGTCTGGTTCCCAGGCTAGATCTGAGGATCCTTTCTCTCAAGGCTATGGACAGTGAGAATACAAAGAGAACGAAACCCAACAAAGCTAGGTAAGCACTGGTAGGAGGAAAGAGAGAGAGAGAGAGAGAGAGATGAAAGGGGAGGCAGAAAGGATGAGTAGGAGAAATGAGGGGTAGTGATTGACACCTGCTGCCATTTGAGTGGGAGGAGGAGCACCCGACGTGAGAAATCAGGTGGTGAAATGAAAGTGATGAAATTAAAGGAGTGATTTGAAAGTTGAGGATAAACAGAGGCAGAGACAACGATGAGGTAGACAGCTATACCGGTAGGTTGCCTGAAAACCAACTGCCGCTTAGCACTCATAAAAGAGCAACTATCAGGTTATCAGGTACCCTGTCTTTTTCTAAGCTTCTCTCCGCGACAGAGCCGGGGCGCAGCGGAAGCACTCCTGGTGGGACAGAGCTAGTCTCTTAGTTATGTTTATGTATTTTGTTTCATACAAGGAGGAAACTCAGAAATAAATCAGTCAACAATCAAGAGAAGACTTCACCAGAGTGAATACAGAGGGTTCACCACAAGATGTAAACCATTGGTGAGCCTCAAAAACAGGAAGACCAGATTAGAGTTTGGCAAAAAACATCTAAAAGAGCCTGTACAGTTCAGGAACAACATCTGGACAGATGAGACAAAGATCAACTCGTACCAGAATGATGGGAAGAGAAGAGTATGGAGAAGGGAAGGAACTGCTCATGATCCAAAGCATACCACCTCATCAGTGAAGCATGGTGGTGGTAGTGTTATGGCGTGGGCATGTATGGCTGCCAATGGATTGTATTTATTGGTGACTGCTGACAAAAGCAGCAGGATGAATTCTGAAGTGTTTCGGCAATATTATCTGCTCATATTCAGCCAAATGCTTCAGAACTCATTGGTGCTTCACAGTGCAGATGGACAATGACCCAAAGCATACTGCGAAAGCAACCGAAGAGTTTTTTAAGGTAAAGAAGTGGAATGTTCTGCAAAGGCCAAAGTCAATCACCTGACCTGAATCCAATTGAGCATGCATTTCACTTGTTGAAGACAAAACTGAAGGGAAAATGCCCCGGCAGCAAGCAAGAACTGAAGACAGCTGCAGTAGAGGCCTGGCAGAGCAGCACCAGGGACGAAACCCAGCGTCTGGTGATGTCTATGGGTTCCAGACTTTAGGCTGTCATTGACTGCAAAGGATTTGCAACCAAGTATTAAAAGTGACAATTTGATTTATGATTATGTTTGTTCAATTACTTTTGGTCCCTTAAAAAGAGGGGGGCACATATAAAATTTGTTGTAATTTCTACACCGTTCACCTAATTTGGATGTAAATACCCTCAAATTAAAGCTGAAAGTCGGCACTTAAAGCACATCTTGATTGTTTCATTTCAAGTCCATTGTGGTGATGTACAGAGCCAAAATGATGAAAACTGTGTCAATGACTGACTGTATATATATATATATATGTACAGTATATACTGTACATAGTATATCAATATTGTTAATTAACTTTATTTTGCAAGAAATGATGTGACAGCTGCAAATTTGATGAGGTCAACATGATTTTCAAGGCCATTATATTAACAGACAGAGAGACATAGATAGATAGATATATAGATAGATGCTAGGTGCTCAAAAAGCACATAAATGCTAAATGGCTAGAACCAGATCTTACATGAGTGGGCAGGTAGAGGTCGTATGGCGTTCCAGAGTCCACATCGATGGCATGGAAGCCTGACAACGAGCCGTAGATCACTTTCAGCCTTTGACCTTCCTCCACGGTCAGGTCAACTGAGAGGGGTTTCTGGGACAGGGAGCTGAAAGACTGGACAGACACACAAACACATGCATACATACATACACACACATACAGTAGATGGTACTTAGCAAACAAGGTAAAACCGAGGAGGGTGAAATGAGAGTGAGAGAGGGTGGAATGATGCACAGAGTGGAAAAAAGTAGCCCAGACCACCAAGGAGGTGAAGAAATGGGACACAGCTCTGATTATGGCATGTGTGTGCGTGTGTGTGCGTGTGTGTGTGCATGTGGCTGAGGCTTTCTGTGTCAGTATGATGGCTAGGTGCATGTGAGTGAGAAAGAGGGAGAGAATAACAAGAAAGACAAGAGAAAGGTGGTGTTAGTAAGAGGGACAGAGGGACAGAGACAGAGAGAGAAAGAGCTGAAGTGACCCTAATAGATTTTCAGTGTGTCAATCAAAGGTTTGTCCTAGATACAGAGGTAGGACAAGGACAGTTAGACAATGGAAAAACAGGAATACAGTATAAGCAACAGGGGAGGTTTGACACAGAAGGTGGTAGTTTAACTCTCCCAAGCCGCACAGTGAAGAGCTTTTAGCAATACATTCAGCAAAATTGTATCTTCCACCAATAAGGCTGTTGGTGCTATTTGTGGTTTGATAACACACATTTAGCAACAGTCATCTAAAGGCAATTTTCCATTGCATGGAACTGGCTCAACTCGACTCAACTCGCCTTTTTGGTTTTCCCTCGGGCAAAAGTTGTGAATAGTACCTGGTACAGTTCCTGGTTCCGAGCTGAGGCAATACCAAAAGGTCAGAGAGAATCGTCACTGCGTCATCATTGCGCAACACGGGACTTCCTGCACAAACCCGCCTTTTTGAAATAGCCAAGCTACTATAGTGGCCCCAATTTTCACTGGACTACTCAAGCGAATAGAGTCGAGTAGAGTCGAGTAGAGTTGGCCGGTACCATGCGGTGGAAAAGCGGCATAAGGTCATAATGTATCAAAGTATGACTTTGTCTCACAAAACCGCCTCGAAGGCCATGAGCTTATGATAGCAATCAAAACTTCTACCATCAAACGCTCTGTGAGAGAATAAACAAAGAAACATAAGTAAGCAAACCTTGAATGCCATGAATTTGTGGTAGGGTTTGGGAGCCCAGGCGTAGACCTCCACCGCGTTCTTCAGAGCGATCACCAGGAACTTGATCTTCTCGTAGCGCACTGACAATGCAAAAAAAAAAACATTTAGAACGCAAACACCAGGATGCAGTGTGCCGCATACCGATGTGTGCCAAATGATGTTGTATGACTAGAAAATGAGATTTATGAGATGAGATTATTTTTATGAGATTATTTTTGTGGTGGTGATAAAATAAGAAACCCTTGTGGTCGTTATTAGATTTCAAAAGGTGGGGTCCTATTTGTAGAGTGCTTAGTGGTCCATACTCACCCACTTTGTAGTGCACACAGCCCTCCAAGTCGCCTACTGAGGTCCAGCCCTGTCTCTTCTCCACCTCTGGGTCATTATGGAGGATCTTGTTCCTCAACCAGGACAGATAGTACAGGCGCAGCTTGTTCTTTTTACCTATGAAGTTATGGAGAGAGCCCAACAGACAAAGGGGAAGCACAGTATTCATTCACATTACTGGATTTCCCATGCACCAGGGATTCAAACATGGACCTTTCAAGTGTAGACAATTGAAAAAGACTGACAATCTGCTTCCACTCTCCACTACACCTCTGTGTGCATGACGTGTCCCTTTTATGCGCATATATCACTGAAAATTATATTTTAATACTGTACATATTTAAGTTCACCAGTTTCCCCCGGCCAGTGTGTACACAGTATGTCACCTGTAGGCGCCAGTAAATTCTACTTAAAATAAGATGATAAGATAGTACTTTATTAATCCCCCTGAGGGGAGGAATTCGGACCTTACGCTATCTTAGTGAGGAACGCGATACAGTTCATAACAAAATATATAAATACAAAATAAAAATAAGTAATAGACAAGCTCAGAAATATACAGTTGAATTATAAGGTTATAAGGTTGAATTTACAATGAAATTAAAAATATATAAATAAAAATTAAAAATTAATATATATATATAATAATATGTGCAATGTTACATGTGGTAGTGGTAATACTAATTACTAATATATACTAATACTAATAAAGCTATTTAAGCCATTTCAATTTGAACATTTAAAAATGTCATAATAAACACTTAAAGGCCAACATTTAAGACCAATTTTAATCAGAAAAATATACACAAGAATTCTCTGTCCATTGATCGATGATTCTCGTATCAGACAATAGCCTTTTTTGGGAGACGGCTATTATTTTGTGATCGTCCTGGTGCAAATTCTAGTTTTTGAACTAAATGCAATCCTGAGTTTCCCACCTGATATGGTGATGAGGACGTTGAGTCCCTCCAGGACGTCCATCTGTTGGAACCTGCGGCGGCTGATCAGGGAGTAGACTTTCCCCTGGCCGCTGCGGTCCAGCAGCCACAGGCCGCTCTCCGTCCCGACTAACAGATTCACACCTGCGCCAAGACAGATACAACATAAAATATAAAATAAAATCCATCCAGGAAAGTATTTTGTTCAGTAAAGGGAGAGATGGAAGACACTAGATGTATAACTGAATTGGGGACTAACATACAACAAACTACAACTATCCAAACAAAGGAGCATTTAAAAATGAACTACAAACCCCAAAGGCCGGCACAGAGGACCTCCGTGTTGAATTTCTTCTTGTACTTGCGGATCTCCGGTGTGTCGCTCTGTGGTCGGATATTGGTGGGGTTCACATTCACTACGGAGCCCTTCCTGTGATTCTCTCTCCTGATTGGCTCGGGCTTGTTGCTCGCTACACATAGTATAAAAGTCAGGATGAGTTAATGTCAGGGTGAGTTAATGAACCTGACGCAGTGCAGCGCGAAGAGAAGCTTGCATTCCAGCTGTGGGCTCCAGCTCCCACAAAGACATATTTTGATACATGACACAAAGATGCGGTTATGTATGAGGTTTGAGTCCTCATAAGTTGTCATGAAATTAAGCGATTGTCACATCTTACTACAAAAATGTAAGAGTGAACATTAAAGGAGAGGTTCGTCATTTTTCAACTCAGGCCTAAAATGTTGTTCCCATCATTTGTAACTGTTCATGGCACATTTTCCCTGAACTGTGCTAAAATGCAGTCCAATGGGGCAAATGTTTAAGCCTGAAAAAACTATCTTGTTAGATGGTCTTTATATATTGTAACAAAAAAATGGCTGGGTCTTTCAGAGTTTTATTAACTGTTTTGCAATTCTGAAAATCTGCTCTTTTAGCTAAATCAGCGCTAATGTAAGTGACTAGAAACAGGAAGTTATGCCGCTTCCTACTCATAACCTATTGTAGCCATTGTTATGGTACGGTCACACCGCCGGTGCACATGCGCTGCAAAGCAACAGGCTGCAATGCATTTCATAAGGAGCTCGGCTTCATCGAGCTGCAAGGGATGGAGCTACATCCGGCAACAAGCTCACGGCTTCACGGCAACAAGAAAAGTTGAGCAGATTTCAACTTTATGCAAATGAGCAGCAGGCACTGGGCAATAGCCAATAGGAGGGTAGATACGCTCTCAATGTTGCTGATCCTTGGTAAATGGCTGCCCGGACCAATGCATAATTGTTCATGATTAGACTATTATTTTTATGAAAAAAGAGTTACGCACGGTTCTATGAATTACGGCTGACCGATGACCTTGAGTGTGTATACCAACAAAGTCACCTGTTGTCCTCGGAAGGCCACCCAAGGCCACCCCCCCTATATAAGCCTGCGTCATTGTAGAGGACGACTCTTCAGGATCTTCTCGCCAAGATTCAGAGTGTCACGAAACTCTGACGGTCATCGGAATTCATAGAACCGTAGTTACATGTGTAACTCTTGTTCTATTTTCTAAAAACTTGTTCAAGCCTCTCAAGTCGAGGATGGGGTGAAGGCTACTGCCTTTTTTGAGAATTAAAAAGTATATTGAGTAGAACCCATCGTGCTGTGCGGCCCGACCTACCTGCTCTATGGTAGCGTCGTATGTGCTGCAATGTCATAAGTCCTTATAAGGAGATCGTATGTCAACTGACATTGTGGCTGGGGACAGCGAGCATCTGCCCTAAGGGCTTCCTCAGGAGAGACTATGAGGGAGGCAATACTCAGGTCAATAGGTGGCATTATGCTCAGTCCAAAACTGCCTGCATCCTGCATAGCAGCGACATGCCTGCCATCGCTGGTATGAGAGAGATTTTGAATGAAGGAGGTGCCATATTCTCCATATTACAAGTCAGTATACCATCAAAATGGTATGATAAAAAAGTTACATAATGTTACTTTAAGAAAGAACGTCACTAACACTGTTGCTCTACTAACTGCTAGCCGTAACTGTGCTGTGGATACCGACGGATGGCAAAAAATTACATAACTACTCTAGTTATGTAATTTTAAAGAGGTTATTTATTTTGCAAGTAAACAGCTACACCATTTTAATAAATTTAAAAAAGTACACATGGCACCATCTATCTATAAAATGTATATTAAATATGGAAAGGGGCAGAGATTTGAAATGTTTGGTGCGCCCACAACAGCCAGTCGATTTTGAGCCGACCACAAAAGCCAGGGGCATGGAGACCTGGTGACAAGACGAGAGCCACTTGGCTTCAAGCTGCAGACCCGTCACTGGCGGTATGACCCGAGCATTAGGCTGTGGATGTACCGGGTGTCTACTGCAGAATGGTACGTTTCTCAACAGTAAAGTGTTTCGTGAGTTTGTTCTAGG
Source organism: Cyttopsis rosea (assembly GCA_900302355.1). Classification (NCBI taxonomy): domain Eukaryota; kingdom Metazoa; phylum Chordata; class Actinopteri; order Zeiformes; family Parazenidae; genus Cyttopsis; species Cyttopsis rosea. Next base: position 19,641 of record OMKR01053217.1, read on the forward strand.
AATAATTATTAATGATGAGAATCAACATTTTAATTAGGCTGGAAAGAAGAAGAAAAAATCTTCTGCTCTGCATTTTTCCCATCCTAATTATTTAGGAGCAGCGGGCAGGAGTGTGGATCTAGCCTAACGTGCATGTCTTTGGGGTGGAGGGAAACCGGAGCGCCCGGAGCAAACCTGTGTAAGAATACTGTACATAACTCTGAAATTATTATAAATTTTTATTGGAAAGCTAGAGCTGTAGTCTGATGTCATAGTTCAACATTATATCATATAGTCAATTGTAATGACCCTTGGATTTTTTGGGATGATCATGAAAATGGATTACTCCACATCCTCATATCCTACTTACGTAAATATTCTGGGTAGCTCAGCTGGTAGTATTGCCAAAGTGACTTTGTCTTTGTTGTGCCTGTTTAAATATGTTAAGTTATTTGGTCTACTAAGTCTGCTCAATAAAAATGTGTGTGTACAGTATGTACGTGCGTGCGTTTGTGTAGGTGTGCTCACTTGGGCTCTGTGGCGGTGATATCTGGAGCAGTCTAGGATCGATGAAGGGCAGGAAGGAGGAAGAGGAGCAGGTGTTTTTAGTGGTGGGGCTACTGACCATCTAATGGATACAAGAAAAAAAGAGCAAAACAAAATATTGTCTTCATCATTATCATTGTCTTCACTTCTTTGCATTTCATGGCTTGCTGATGAGTCTAGTTCAAGTATAATGCTTCATTTGATGCTTTGTTTCGACACACCGATAGTTTTAGAAATGAACTGGCAAAATAACGATTGTTTCCTCCTGCACATGTGTACAATATTCCAGCAGAAAAATACACAACATGTAATACATATGCAATACCTTTGAGGTCAGGCAGCGTGATACCGTTCCCACCTTTATAAATCGTGTTGAGAGAAGTTGGGCTGCATCTATGCAAAGTATCTTGGCCTCCCTTACTGATTCCTCAGAGGGTTTTTGAACTACTCTGCTCCGTTCCGTACCCATTCCTACTCCATTCTACAACATTTAACATTTAGTCAAAATATTCTTCCATCTAATCTCAAGTAATGTGTTGTATTCATACACCATTATATATACATTTATACATACTGTACATGTATACATATACATTTGCAAAGGTTGCAAAATAATTCTGCATACTCCTTAAAACTATGCCATGGCGCCCTCTTATGATGAAATGTAAGCTCTGCAGTTCTTTTGGAAAATGTTCACATGAAGTAACAAAGTGCAGCCGCTGTAGTAGAGCATGAGGACAGAATAAAATCTTTTGTGTGGAAAAAAACAAAACAAAACATACATGTTCCTGGTGCTGAGGGGAGCGCGGTGCTGTCGGGGACTGGGAGTAGCATCGTGCATCATGGGTATGATTGGAGGAGGAGGAGGAGGAGGAGGAGGTCTTCTGAAGCAGGTCGGGTAGCAGGTACGTGTCGTCTGAACCCTGTCTGGCCATCTACAGGAGAAGGGAACACACACATGGGCGCACACACACACACTCATGAGATAAGACATGATAGTACTATATTAATCCCCCAATGGTGGAAATTTGGGTGTTGCAGCAGCTCAGTGGGAACCATGAAGTAAGAGAGTAAGGCTATATACACTAAATCACCAATATGTACATTCAAAATAAAAATAATACATATAATATACAGCGTAGTTATTTGGAGTGAATAGAATAGTATATGAAATATAATATGAGCATTGTGCAAAGTGGCATATGGAAATGTATAATAAATCAATTTGTAATTATTTTTTGATCATTCTGCCAGCTATTGCAGCATCTGATAATCGGCATAGCCCCCTCTAGTACTTAACAGGGGTCCCAAGGAGAGTTTAAAGTGGAGTGGAAGAAATTATGTGTCATGCATGTACAGTGAACACACTCTATACCTGATTGAGGTTGTGGTGAGGTTGCAGCACAATGCCGTCGGGGATCCCTCGGAAATGCTTTCCTTTCCCATTGGAAATGGCAGACCTAGAAACGCACACAACGAGCCTCATGCTTTTCAACTATGAAGCCACATGTGTCATGCAAGTCAACATCATTCATGCTTGAAAACTCTTAGAGATGACATTTCAAAAAGCAATTAAGTAATTGGGTACTGTTAACAGGTCTGTCTTCAATGACTGAACGCATTAACAACTGAAGAGAAAAAAAAACTTCATATGACCTCTTATTATAACCTCTGAATTTGCCAGCTTGAATTATGATATCATGGAAATCAAATTAGGGGGGGGTGTGTCCCAGCATGTGACTCAGTGCTGTATGGTCAATGTTCTATGAGCTCTTCATCAACCCTTACGCTATTGTTATACTCTCAAATAAGCTGTGATTGAGAGACACGAATGGACATCACATCGTGGTTGGACATTTTTCCATCTGGGTGAGGTGCTACCAGGACTATCTCTATTTTGGCGACGTCTGGAGCAGCACATGGAAAGTGGCAGTGGAAGAAATGTAATGGTAGCAAGATTCCTTGTCGCCCAAAGAGGAGGCCCAAAACCAGGCTTCCTCTCCTCAGGCATGCGGCTGGTCATTGGAGGGCGAGCTTGTTGCATTTCCAATGGGACATGGGGGAACTGTGGTTGAGTGGTTTTGTGGAAACTTGGCTGGAACCTTTGAGTCCTGACTGGATGTTTTTTTCCTGTCCTGACAGGATCTGACAACACAACACTTCCTTTTTTTAAACTCTAGACTTCTCTGATCTTTCACTTGCATTGTTGAGGTAAGTTTGAAGTCGGAGCATTTTGTTGCCCGTTGTGGTGCTGCTACTGGCTGTGTTGTTGTGCATTTGACAAATAAACTTGAAACTTAACCCGTACTTTATACAAGCAGTGTTTTGACCCAATAAGACAGCGATGTTTCAATATCAGAAAAATGCCTGGGGCCCGTAACCAAAGAGCTGAAATCCCAAAGTCCAACAGAAAATGAGAGCTCGATGAATCTTTGCTTGAAATATGTCCCTTGCTCCCACTATCATTTTTTGTTGACACAAAACACAAGTAATGCTTCATGCTGTAAGTGTGTAGCTTGGAAAAAAAACTTATACAAAACGCTTGATGATTTCGTTTGACACACAGCCAAAGATAAACCGAAGAAAGCTTCACCCCCATCGGTGAGATCTCATTCTTGGGCCTGAGCGTCTGAAAGCTGCTTCAAAGCTGAACTATGTAGCTTTTTTGATGAAGAGACGCTACAGATTGTGCCAAAATAATGAGGGTATGAATGAGAAAAGCTAGGGATCCACGATTTAATAAACTCTGGGGTAGAAGTTCATTTGGTTGCTATGACGCTTGTTTAGGTGCAGTATGACCATTGCCAGAAAAACAAATGACACCTGGCGTGTTTGTTTTTCTTTAACTGCTAGTTCTCTAGCTGGGTCATTCTCATGAAACCACCATAAAACATGTCAGAAATGAATACACATATTCACAAGATTCACAAGATTCAATTTCACAAGAATGTGAAATAATTCATTAAAATATTAAAGTACACAGCCTAACACAAACACCTACGATATGGCCCACTTAGTTGTTTTTAACTATTAGTGTTCTTTCTGTGCATTTTCTTATAAAACAAATCAGGGAAAAACACATTATTACAGTAATGTACCTCTACATTACCGTAACAATGTAGTATCTCATATTTTGTTGAAAGAAATATTTTATTAATATATATATTATAAATATTATATAAAATATTATATAATATTTTATTTAATTTAAACATGACAATAGAAAGAGCAGTGAGGGAATGTATGACGTTCTGTTGTGCTTTCGCGTAACGATACTACGACGGACGATCTCAATGTCAACCCACCTGTTCCTCTCTTCTTCATCGCTGCTGCCGAGCTCATCGCTAGAGGAGGAGTATTCTGTGGCCTTGTTGTGCCGCCCCACACCAGCCTTCACACCCTGCAGGTATTAGATAGATAGATAGATAGATAGATAGATAGATAGATAGATAGATAGATAGATAGATAGATAGATAGTTACAGTAGATAGATAGATAGATAGATAGATACTGTAGAAAGATAGATACTGTAGATAGATAGATAGATAGATAGATAGATAGATAGATATATACTGTAAATATATAGATAGATAGATAGATGCTGTAGATAGATAGATAGATAGATAGATAGATAGATAGATAGATAGATAGATAGATAGATAGATACTGTAGATAGATAGATAGATAGATAGATAGATAGATAGATAGATAGA
>OMKR01053221.1:0-14466 GCA_900302355.1 Cyttopsis rosea
GGGCTCTGGCAGTGCTCGTCCTGTTCCTCCTCGCACAAAGGAGCAGATACCGGTCCCGCTGCTGGTTGATGCCCTTCTACCGCCCTGTCCAGCTCTCCTCGTGTAACGGCCGGTCTCCTGATATCTCGTCCATGATCTTGAGACTGTGCCGGGAGACACAGCAAACCTTCTTGCGACAGCACGTATGGATGTGCCATCCTGGAGGAGCTGGACTACCTGTGCAACCTGATTGGGCTGCAGGTACCGCCTCATGCTACCAGTAGTGACAAGGACACTAGCAGAACACAAAACTAGAGAAGAATCAGTCAGGAAGGATAAGGAGAGAACAATTGTCTGTGACCAACACATGCAAGACCATTCCTTTTGTGGGGGTTGTCTTGCTTTTGCCTCCATTGCACCTGTTGTCAATTTCATTTGCACCAAAGCAGGTGAAATTGATTCACAATCACTTGTGCTTCCTAAATGGACAGATTGATATCCCTGAAGTTTAACTGACTTGGTGTTATACTGTGACGATTAAGTGTTCCCTTAATTTTTGATTTCTTGATTTTTTTGAGCAGTTTATTATTGACCATGCCCCTAACTGGGAAAATTGAGACATTATAAAATGTCAAATGTCAGAAAGATCACAAGTGAGCCACAAATCAACCAATTGCCCTTTGTCCAATCACATGACGTACGGCACTGAAGAAATGTCCTGGAATCCCTGCACACAGAAACACTGGACACACTCTGCAGAAGCTCCCTTTAAAGAAGGGCCCAGTGGTGTTGGCCACACTGGACAGCGTGCATCAAGCTCCTTACAGTAGCTAGGTGAGATAGAGCCATCTCACCTTCCTTCTCTAGGTAAAGCCAAAGCAGAGAGCAGGCTAGGTGACAATATAAAGGTCATTTCAAAGGTCCCCTAAATTTGTGGTATAAAAATGTAATTGATTGGAAGCAGGAACTCAGTGGGGCTGTGACCAGGCTGTTGAGATAACGGAGGTGGCAGTAAATCCTGTGGTTCCGCGGCAACACGCATGGCCACACAAGCACATCGACCGGAAATCAGTGGAGCAGCAGAACCCGCATATGGCCAATAGAATGGTCATGTGTTGAGGTTTGCCGAAAACACACACACACACACACACACAATCGAACATATCTAGAATATAAACATACAGCACACACACACATAGGCACATAATGTAAGACCTCCGACACAACTAGCACTCGCGAGAGTTTTATATCGATACAAAAATTATTAAAATATCAAACAAGGAGGTAATCACTGATGAGTGTCGACATGACAAAACATTAGATATGTACATTGTTATGAGGAAATGTTGTCACATCTTGATAAAATAAGTTTAACATATTATTGCCATTGGACGTCAATGTCTGCTTATCAAGGAACATTTGCACAGTTCACTGAATTCTAACTAGCCGGTAGAGTAAATTTGACTTTTTAAATTACATTTTGTAAATTAATTCTGGACTCCCTTAAATATCGCACTTGAGATGTAAATAACCTTCAGCACTATTTTAAACCACAAACAATATAGGATGCAATCTATTCATTTATGTAATGTCCTTCTTTTAATTTAATTTGGTATGAAGTTGATCCTAGGATTGCAGAAAAGTCAAATTCGTTGTTGCACTTTAAAGTAAAAAGGATCCTGGGTTGAAAAACGTCTGTGCCATTGGACTGCATTCAAACACAGTGAGAAGCTGTCACCAATTATTGCAAGGGGGCATGTCGATTTATATACATGTCCCAAAGTTGTAGGAATAAAATATGCAAATGCTGATTTAGTAAGGCTTATTATTCCAAAAGGTATGAGATCTGTTGTGATACCAATCATTTTCTAGATTATGTAAGAGCTTTGTCAAGGAACACAAAAGACAAATGCAATGTCTCCATTTTTTCATAATAGTAGCTAAGGGGCAGATTTAATTGACAGAAATCGGTCGCCATCTATGGGTAAGCGTCCAAAGAAACTCACGGCTCTACTAATAAGAATAGTAAAAATTGTTATATAGAACAGCGACAAAGCAATCTTTGCATTGAAAGTGCAATCTGCATGATTTTTACATATACTGTATATGTCAAACACAATCCATGGCTACCCTGTCATAATTACAAATTCTGGAATAGAGGCCTTTCCTTCATTTCAGACACAAAGCAGGTGAGAGGGGTCATCAATGAGTGGCTATTTGGACCCATTCAGCGAAAACAAAAGAATTTCCATCGCACTCTTTTTTCCTATCTGCATTTTTTTCAACATCCACGCTCTGTCTAAATGTGGAGCACTAAGCAAAGTGAGGGTCTGCCCCATTGGCTCCCTTAACACCAAGCAGCAACTTCACTAGCAGCAGACCTCTATAAATATTCTAAGCAAGGCTGACCTGGTTACAGAACGCCCTTGGGAGTGTGAATTAGCATCTGAATACAGACACTGCTATAGCCTAGTGTAGTCAGGAGCTGGCAGGGGCGGCAGTACTGCTGAGACTCCCTTTACAGCTCGCAAACAGCATAGCCAGCATGCCTCAGAACACACGCACATAGAGCACACATCAGCCAAGGCAACTAGAGAGTGAGGGAGGCAGAGATGTAGAAGCTGAGAGTGTATGTGTTCAAAGGAGACAGAGTCGGAGAGAAAGGGAGAGAAAGAGGTAATAACTATCTGTCCTTCAAAGGCAGCTCAAAGACCAGTTACAGACTCATCTACACGGTGATGATGAGGTAGGGATACCCAAGCTTTATCTAGGCTGACAGCTATAAATGTACCAATATAACACCCAGGGCCATTGTAGATACCTTGAAACGGGAGCTGATCACAGACCGTTCCAGACCAAAAGTCCTGGTTAGTTTTATATGAACGTTTCCTTTACTACACGCAAAGCAGGGTGGCACTGGCTGAACCCACAAACGTTGCTACTGCTCCATCTAGTAACAAACTGAATTCATTATTATTGTGTTGGAATCCAAGGCATTTTTATTCGCCTAATCATAGATGAAAATACAGGTGTTATACCATTGAAAATAAACCGTGCTGTCACCTCCTGTTTTGCAAATTCATCAAGATATTAGGAAAGAGTTTGTATTGTATTCACACAAGATTTCTATTCATCTCAGATTATTTGAAACATTGATTGAGGCGGACCTGAATGTTGACCAAAACACAGAAAATTATTTATACAGTGAAATACTAATACACTTATTGTGTCTTGCCTCGTGATATTTTTTCTATTGCATTTTATATATTTTATACTTAAAAGCATGAGCAATCACACTCTCAGTGCATTCAGCATAGCTTGTATTCCCTGTACTACAGCACCTGTGTTGTGAAAGCAGAGGGTTGCAGAGGCTCCTCCACATGTAGGTCAAGAGCCTTCTAGTTTTAAGTAAAAGGGGCAAGTCCCTCGGCCCCATCGCAGCTCATAGGGAAAAAACTTTTCTCATTCCACTTGAAAGACTTTAATCTTTGCTTCAGTGAATCAATACTAACCGCTTATATGGCACCATTTTACTTAAACCATATCTCTCTCTGACTGAGCTTTGACTTATTATATCCGGCATGCATTGTATTCTTATTTATTCAATGCAGCAACCGCACAGATGCTGAAGCAAATTTTTGTTTTTACTGTTTAACAAGTAGGAACTCTTAAGAAATTATACTTACTTGTTAAAATGTTTATGCTTTAATAAACTCAACTGAGCTGAAATTGCAACATTGCAATTTGTCAGTGTAAAGAAGTCCATTGGATAGTGTGATTCTCCTAATGTAGTTGTTCACTATAAGCCTCAATTGGATATGAAGGTAATCATTTACTTCATTTTGAGGAATTGATGGCAGCTTCAGAGACTATGACAACTGTAGCATTTTAGGGCTATTAAGTCCCAAAAGTCTAAATCTAAAGCTCCAATCTACTGCAATAGCATATAGCACTGTATCGTGCAAATACCAATATATAATATATACCTAACCTAGACCCTAACCCTGGCATTGACATGGTTTGATTAAATGTGATTACATAATTTCACATTATTTGAAAGCAGGCTGCATTGAGATTATCAAAGTTCCCACACATTGACATTTATGTAAGCAACATTCTGATGGACATGGTCAAATTTAATGTTGTCAGTCTGTAATAATATGTATTTAATAGCATACCACTAACATTCAGTGAAAAGCATATTTTCAGAAATAGTCTGAGCATTACATAATCACGTCAAAAACAACGTGGACCTGTTGGCACTTGATTCATGATTACACACACTTGTAATGTTATGTAATGTAATACCATGCCATCCTTACATTATCAAAGCATATTGACAGCTAATTTGGAATAAAAAGTCATACCTCCTGCTAGGATTTGCTGCTCCAGCTCAGCCATCTGTTTCCTGTAGGCCCTCAGTGCGGCTTCCTTGAATGTTGGCCGAACACGCTTCTTGGGAGGGGCTTCTGCAGGCTTCTCCTCTGGGACATTTTCATTTTCATCCTCCTGCTGTTGATCCACCTTTTCAGATACTTCAACTGCTTCCTCAATTATGTCCTCTATCTCCTCTAACTCCTCATCTCCCTCATCCATCTCCTCTGTTACATCATTGTCTTCTGTCTCATCTGTCTCTTCTACATCCACATACTCCACCATGGCATCATATCCTGTAGTGTCCTCTGTTGGTTGGGTTTCATAGTCCACACCATACTCATCATATTGTTCATCTCGACTGTAGTCATACTGTTGAACATGTACCTCTTTAGTTGTCTCATAGTCTTCCGGAGCCTCAAAAGTTTCCAGATCCTGAGAGGTGTCATTGTCTTGAAAGACCTCTGTGTCATCTGACACATCATAGTCCTGAGATGTCTCATACTCCAGTACAGGTTCCTCTGTCTCCCCTGTCTCATTTATATTAGTTTTATTCTCCAGATTGGCAAGCACCTGCTCCATTACTTCAACATAATGTGTCTCATTGTCAACTGGCTGTTCGCCTGTTTCTGCTACCTCTGGTTTTTCTTCCTCAGCTTTGTAGTAAGAAGGTTCTGTGGGAGCATCTGAGTCTATGTTAGTGCTAGAGCCATTAGGAGTGGAGGAGGACAGGGTGCGGAAACGGCCCATGAAGGAGGTAGAAGTGTGGGAAGGCTCCTCTGCGGGTGCAGGGGTGGGCTGTGAGCCAGACTTCCAAACAACCTCCAATGCTGATTTTGCCCTTTGCAGTGTAGATCCAAAGCCAAAACCAAAGGACTTCTCACTTAGATCTATGCTCAGCCTGCTGCTCCAGGATTTGGGAACCTCTTCAACCTTCTCAGTTCGAATCTCACTCTGACTGCGATACATGGTGGCTGACTTGTTCTGGTTCTGATGAAAGCTATGATTAACATCCAACTCAGGAAACTTTTCCTTGGGAGCTGCTTTAGTGGTTTCCTTAAGGGTACTTGCTTTAGGTACTTCCTTAGTCGCTACTTTAGGAGTCCCCTTGGTATACACTTTGGGAGTCTCTTTGGGGACCACACTTGGAGTCTCCTTAGGGGGCACATTGGGAGTCTCATTTGGGGGCAATTTAGGAGTGTCCTTTGGTGCCCCTTTGGGAGTCTCATTGGGAGCCATTTTTTGATTCTCCTTGGGGATAATTTTGGGAGTTTCCTTGGGGACTACCTTCGGGGCATCTTTTAGTGCCATATTAGGAGCCTCTTTAGAGGCAACTTTCGGGTCCTCTCTTAGGCCCTCTTTTGGGGTTGTCAGTTTTGCAGCCTCTTTGGTAAATTCCTTAGCAGCAACTTTTTGGACTTCTTTAGGGGAAACTTGTGGGGGCTCTTTAGCAATGACCATAGGTGATTCTTTAAGGGAATCTTTAGGTGACTCTTTAGGAGTCGACACAGGGCTCTCAATTGGTGTTACTTTCGGGCTTTCTTTTGGGGACTCTCTTGGGCTCTCTTTAGGAGTGACTACCTGGCTATCTTTTGTCACTTTAGCAGCAACTTTATTGACCTCTTTAGAAGTTACTTTTGTCTTTTCTCTTTGGGGAGCCATTGCAGCCTCTTTAGGTGTTACTTTAGAAATGATTTTAGGGGCATTCACAGGAGATTCTTTAGTTATTGTTTTAGGAATATCCTTAATCAAATCTTTGTTAGGAATCACTTTAGATGACACTTTGGGTGTAACCTTAGCAGAGACCTTATGGCCCTCTTTCAATAATACCTTTGCACTGTCCTCTTTAGGTGCAGCTTTAGGTGCTCCTTTATGGGCCACTTTAGAGGCAGCCTTAGGGGTATCTTTAGATGCAACTTTAGTGCTTTCTTTAGTAATCACTTTAGAACTCTCTTTTGATTGACGAACAGATGTTTTAATAACAGATTCTCTTTCTGTAATTGGTTGGATGATGTGGGTAGTGATTGGTGGTAGAGCAGAGTCTCTGTCAAGCATCATAAAATCTTCATCACCTTCAAATTGTAAATCAACCTCTTGGCATTTAGTGATATTCTCTGGAAAACCGGGGATGGTTGATGGGTCAAAAGGGCTACTGACCTCAATAGAGGCTTCCAGGCCAGAATCAGCACCTTGTTCTAGATGGTGCCAGTCTTTCCAAGGTGACAGATCACCCTGTAAAGAGAGCTGTGAACCACTGTAGTGGCTTCTATCCCCAGACATACAGATCATTCCATTGCTTACCCCACTGTCAATAGTTTCTGTGGTCTCAACCTCATTATGCTCTGCATATGTTGGGTTCTCCTGGCTTAGTGGGTGGCTAGAGCTAGCATACCAAGAGGAGGCCATATCCTCTTGTTTTCTCTGCCACAGCTCCTGATCTGAGGATGACAGCAGTGAGCAACCATTAGGCCTCGTAAAGTACTGACTCTCAGAGAAGTCTTCAGAGTATGACTGACAGAGTTTTGAGCAATCAGACTCAGAGCGGCTGAGTTTTGGGGTGGAGTAGTCACTCTGGGAAAGCCAGCCAGGGGTCAAATCAGTGTAGTATGCCTTTGCATGCTTGTCTGGGTCATCGTAAGTATCTTCAGCATAATGAACTGAGCCTGAGTACCCTGCTTCATCTCCTGATCGGCTATGGTCATGGGACCGCCTCTTTTCTGATTTACTCTTTTGAACAGGTTTAGAAATTACCATTGCATATTTATTCCTGCTCAACTCCTCAAGCTCTTTATCGCTGTCCATTGAGTCCCAATCATCACTTTCTACTATTTTATCCTTACCTGAGACCTTTATATCCATGCTTTCATAGGTTTGTGATAAAGACATTGCCTTATCTTTTCTCTCCTTTCCATCATTAACTAAACTATCAGTAGAGACAGTTATACCTGTCCCTTTCAGTTTGTAGCATTTTTTTAAGACTAAATCCCTATCTTGGGGTGTTGCAAAAATAACAATTATAGGACGAGGTTTTGCATTGGAACATTCTCTTTGTTGCCCTAACCTATGAGCTAGTTCAATTTTAATTGTTTTATGTGCATCAATAAATCCCATTTTATCCCTCAGAATTTTGTATATAAGACTCTCTGTTTTCTCTGACCTTTCTTCAGGAACATTAATGAACCTTAGGGTTGAGTTATTAGCTTGATGACTAATCTGTTTTATGTAGTCATGGATATCACGTGTTTCCCGACGGGATTGAACAAATCCTGACCGAAGTTGCTCAATCTCACTCTGGACTACTTCTACACTGCTGGAGATTTCATCAATAGAACTCTTTAGGGCATTTACATGGCCTCGCAGCTCAGACAGCTCTGTCTCTATCTGGCTGATCCCTTGAAGCTCCTTAAAGATCATTTCCATTACGTCCTGTGTCTGACTGATGCAGCCTGTGGAGGAGGAGCCAGGCTCCAGGGTGGAGCTTTTCTGCTGCCGCCCCGCACGGTCCAGTGATTTGCTCCGGATGCCAAGAGTCTTCCTCCAATTGCTCACTTCTGAGTCTGAGGAGACACATTCCTGACTCTTTTTCCATTTCCTTAGCTTGCGTAGGGCTCCCAGACGGAGCGTGTGCAAACTGGAGCGTTCCACTCGCTCACCTTCTGAACTACCATCAGAAGGAGCCAAACTGATGAGGCTCTTCCTGTTCCGTCTTACTGGCATGGTGTGAGATTTATGTTCATCCAGTCTGCGGATGCGTCTGGTCTCACTCAAGGAGTCAGAGTAGCTACTGTCAATTGAAAGAACATCCAGAAAGATACTTTCATTATTATTCAAAGTGAGAGCACTTTTGGGGAGTCCATTGGCTATAGCTACACGATAACTAAAAGTGGGCGAGAGGGATGAACAGTCGTTCTTGCCGTCGTCTTCCTCAAGCGATATGTTACGTGCCGAAGAGCATTTGGAGATTTTTTTAACGGTGGTCTTCAACGTGGTCGACAGATTTGGATTATGCGCTTGCAAATCAGTTGTCAATTTGGACTCTTTATTTTCACTTCTTGCTTTCTTCTTTATGGGGTTCGCCAATTTCTTTGTAAACATTCCTTTGCAAATCTTTTCAGTGTAGGATGATATGGTCTTGATTAGGGCAGAAACCATGGAGGGCAATCCTGTAGCGTTTTCTATTTCATTCAGATAAGAATTGATGTTTCTCAATAATGGCCTCAGTCAAATTCACTAAAGTCTAACAAATAGCTTCAAATCCAAGGGCCCTCCTCTGGACAAGGTACATTGATCTGAAAGAGAAACAAAATGTAAATTAGATAGTTAAAAATATATGACTCACTATAACTATAATACACAAACAGGACAACTTGCCATGACCTCTTAAAAGTATAATTTGCTTCAGAGGAAAACATCAACTCATTTTATCCACTCATAACATCTAAGGTAATACCAGAGTAGGCAATCCACAGCTATATTGCTGTGAGAGGAGACATAAATGAACAACCTTTGCATATAACATATTTTTGTTATATTCCAAAAAACCAAACTGACAAAATACCTTGTTAAAATAAAGAAGGTAGGGGTTGTCTGTGAACATGCATTTTTTTATTTGTATTTATTTAAGACTTACACACATAGTCTCTAATTTTAAGTGTGAATGCTTAAAGGTGCACTGTGTAGAATTTAGTGGCCACTAGCAGTGAGGTTGCAGATTGAAACCAACTGAATAACTCTCCGTGTCCGTCGTGGTGCAAAATGGCGGCCTCCGTGTAGGAGAATCTACGGTGGCCGCCAAACTCGCAAAAAACGCAAAAGTCCCTCTAGAGCCAGTGTTTGGTTTGTCCGTTCTGGGCTACTGTAGAAACATGGTGCAACATGGCGGCCTCCATGGAAGGGGCTCCAGCCCCCATGGAGATATAAACGGCTCATTCTAAGGCAACGAAAACACAATGATTCTTATTTTCTTGGGATTATACACTAGTTAAAACTTATGAATATTATATTCCATATTCCATTCCATTTCTGCCAAGTCCGTTCCGCAAAATGCCACTAATTCTCCACACTGCACCTTTAACCTGTATTTTTAAGTTTTATACAAAACACAGATTTGGCGCATCTTCACTTTGTGTCCAGCTACGCTGCAACATGGTGTTCTGCATTTTATAAAGGGGGTTTTAAAACAAATTATGACGCTAAAATAATTAAGATACTTAAACTGATTTAGTGATGCATTATCTAATAACATTAATAGTTCAGGGCCGTCTGAATCATCAGTGATGGGTCTATATTTAGAACAGAATTTACTGTCATGGAGAAACAAAAACTGGCTAAGGACAGGCCTGTGTTCTGACACAGAACAGAGGCCAGGGTCCTCTTGAGTTAAGGTACATGGTGTTGAACACTAACTGGCTGGAAGCAGTGTGTATTTGCTATGGCAAACTTTGCAGGAAGAGGAAGGTTTGTTTAGTAGAGGATCTGACAGCTGCTCCACATTACTTCTGGGGTTTAGAGCCTGATGTGTCCACAGTCTCGTGACCACAGAGACATGCTCACTTCAAATGAACTGTGAAACAAAGTGTTAGAGTTAGCTTCTGCTGCTGGGCTCTAAAGAATGACCAGGCATAACCAAATAGCCCTTCAGTCTTGCCAGAGTGAGGAGATGCCAAAACGGATGGATAGAATCTAGAAACTAAGCCACATATGTATTACCCTGTTTGGAATGTGCAGGTATCCTAAGGGTTGTACATGTTTATACAACGGCCAATATTCTGCGATCAGTCGTCAGCACAACTCTCAATAATAATCATAAGCTTTTAATGATGAACATACAGTACAAGACAATGTGACCTTGCTTTGGTGGCAATAGATCTGCTTTTGTGTATGCCCAAAAATTACAGACATACTCAAGAGGGAATACATAATTCCCCACATGTGATGCTTTGGGTGGAGGTGAGTAAAAGTGCAGCAGTTCCAGTTTCTCAAGCACAATATTCAAGGGAGGAAAGCCATCTGAATATACCACTCTTAAGATGTGAGTAATGAGCGTTTCACACACTGATGGTCAGCCAATGGGCTGATGCCAAGCAGGTTGCATAACTTGTGTCATAGATCAAGTGAATGTTTTCATGTACCGAGTACTCAACTGTCACAGAGACTGCCGTCAAGTCAATTTGCTCTGAATGTTAATATTTAACTCTGTGACGCAGGTAACTCCGGCCTAGCAGAGGCCCAAGCTGCTCCAGCAGAGGTTTCTGAGCATGAGTTGCTTATTAAGCTCCACTTTGACTCTTTTCAAACATTGTTGAAGAATTGGCTGCGCTGCCACTAATAAGTCTCATAGAGAGGATACGGATGTAAGCCATCTGTCATTTTCCAAGACAAAATACCTCCACTTGGTGTCCTCAATGCCATTCCATTTTACATTTTGTTCATAAGTCATTCATTTACAGATCATTATATCACAATTCTGTCACAAAATGTTCGCATTTAGGGTTATGGTGATTTGGCAAGTCTACGTTTAACATAGGCAACAATTAAAATGCGATAAACACCCCTGAAAAAACAAGTTTAGAAAATGTGTAATAGTTAAATTTGTTGATTTACTATTTTTAAATTTCAATCATTTTCATGATAGATAGAATTTGATGTTTGAAGTGATTTTTACAGTATCACAGTGTAATTTCAACCCTATTGCATAGATGCTTGTCTATCCTGAGGCTTGTTTATACAGTATGTTTACAACACGGTGTCAGCGATTGCAATAATGTATGGGAAGTACACTTTGTATTCCCTCTTTAACTGGGATGTATACTGTACACTGTTGTAGCCGTTCACGGAAACGCCTATGGGAAAAATAAAGGGACAAAATGCAACACAATATGAGATCAATTTTTCAACCAATGTACATTTGGTCGACAGCTACTGCTGTGGTCAATGCCAACAAATACACCGGGCCCCAAAAGTATCCTAACCACAGGAAAGCCCTATATATGAGACTCCATCGCTATGACAGCCAAGAAGCAGGTAGCCAATCACAACCGCTGCCAACAAGCTAGATGTCAGGCGGAGCTAATCAGAGCCACAGTGTGTGTTTGGGACAAAAAGCCAAGTTACAATGACTCACAGCGTTATCAACACCCCATCATCGGATAACCCGACCCTTTGAATTTCAAACGCTTTTCATTCAAACACATATCACACATGCTGCACCGGAGCAGACAATAGCCACCTGACCGGTGTCTTTCCAACACGGCGACCGTCCCGACCGAGGTACTGGCTTCTGACGAATCACACTATGGCTCTGGCACAACTAGCGCGCATGTGTCACCGCATATATTATATCTATCTTTACAGTATATTCAGTGGGGGAAGAAGTATGAATAACAGTATTATAATAACAGTACTTTGGTAAAAGTCATAGTCCTCCCGTTCAACATGTTACTCAAGCAAAGGTATTAAAGTACTTGATATAAAATATCCTCCTATAGCCTGATGCATTACCTTCTACTGGCTAATCTAAATGTGTTGACTGCCCAGTTTTGGGTGACATAGAGGTTTCTTATTTCTTATTGTCAGCAGGCTAAGCTTTTTTTTTTAAGTGATTCTATTGCTGGTATGAAAAACCCTTTAATTGAAAATAAATACTAATTGCATGTAATTACAGATACATTTCTTTACAATGTGGTAGAGTAAGTAAAAAGTCCTGTATAATCATGCTACTCAAAATGCTAAATGCCTTGCTGTGTAACACTTAATGCCAGTAACACTCGAGAATTCTTATCAAATGACAACAGGCAGCTTTGTAAAGACAGAGGAGCACTTTTTGCTATGCATATTTTCACACATAACAACAACGGCATTACATGTGTTTGTCCACTAGGTGACCCAGCGGTGGCTAGAATGGTGCGGGTGCATGTTGGTTAACTACTGGCATTGGAAGCAAGCGAGGAAATGCAGACACTCTTTACCAACAACAGAAAATGGACAAAACTCACAACTACCTCATTTTAGCGTATTTTATTTCATCCTGAAGCCGCCTCTCCTTGTGATTTCTTTTCACATGATGGAAATTCAATAGTTTTCCAGAATCCAGTAATCACTACTACTGTCAAAGCCGAATCCGGACTTGCGACTACAACCACCGCATACGCTATAAATGTGGAGCATTTAAATGGCATTGCCAAATTAGTTTATGAGTTTATGACAATATACATGGATCCAATGCCTCCAAAAAGCCCTAAGTGTAAAACCAGGAAGAGGGTCATGATTGATAATTCAACATCTATCCTGTCAATAATATTGCACATCGGCCAAGTTTCACCAAAAGTTCGGAGTGAGATTAAGGGGTGGGGGGGGAGCACGGGGCTTTTTTTGTTCTGTTCAATTAGGAATTGAATACAGAACATCTAAAATAAAACCACTTTATTTGTTCTCTTTGGAGAAGCGGTGAACGGATCGCTTTACGCCAGCGGCCGGCCCTGACCGCACTCCAACAAGGATGTTGCGGGTGGGCGTTCACGTAACGTGCGTGCGGCAAGGATCTCCCGTTCAGCACACCAAGTGACGGGCACCAAGCAAGCGCAAGTTGGGAAAAAAATATACGCGGAATAAAAAATAAAAACAGCTATTTTACTTATTTTGGGATTCTCAGCGTGAGAAATACGAGGTGTGGCTTGTGAGTGCGTGAACTGGTTGATATAAGCGTGAGACTTGGCAGCTCTGACGTTGCGCCTGACTCTGGGCTTGTCTTAATAACTATTGAGACGTGGTATTGATCTCGATCCCTCAAAGCAGCTATTGCAGTTGGACTGTACAGTAGGATACGCAGCCTCTTACAATACCACTTTAGGTGCTAGATATCCACATCACAGTCATTGCAGCCAATCTCCACAAAGTGTAGATTACATTCTGATATACTGTACATATCAATGACATTCAATGAAGGCGAAAATGAGTAAGTTGTTTTTTAAGTTGTTGTTTTTCAACCTTCATCCAGCGCAAACCATGATCTGTCTCCAATTTCATTTTTTATTGCCCAGTCAATCTCTGTGCTGCATTAAACCACTTCAGCACTGTTCCCACTCATACAGAAGTAGCCAGTGGAAGCTCACCTCTTTGAAGCACTCTGCTACAGCACGGTGCTATGGACCAGTCACAGCGAAAGAGTGGTCGCATTTAATGGTTGTTGATTAGCAATTAGGGAGCTGCCTTTCCCTTTACGGAACCCGCCTCCTGACATGTGCATGTTAAGGTACGACAAATGAAGCATTCACCTTCTCCCAGAGTGAGCGTTGATATGCAAATGCCCTAATAACACCCACAAGGTATTTTTTGGATCATCCCATTATAGGGAAATGATATGTAGATGAAGGAGAAGGGGATAAAAGATAACCGGTATCACCTTATCACAATGTGTTTGTGTGTGTGCATACATGCATACAAAACCAATTAGTTTGGTATACATGCATCAGTTCACTATAGATATAGTAACACGTATAGCGACAATGGTCTATGAGTAACAATAAAAGAGGACCACAGCTGAAGTGGCACTGCTAATTCACAGCCTCCATTATACATCGAGTGACAGGCACTTATGTAAATTGAGCGTGTACATAATGTATATTCAGTCTTGTTTATCCTCACCATGGTTTATGTGCTTAGTCTAAAATTATTACGTACTGTATGAAAAAATAAACCCACGGTATGTTTTGTGTAGAAGGATAATGGACATTGAACAGAGTTGGTATTCTGTTGAATGCACAACGACTTCATGCACAATTCACTAGAAATCCTTATCGAAAAGTGTCCCGTCTACAGATCGTCTGATCATACAACTGCAAGAAAAACAAAACCATTCCTGTGCTAAACACACTGATAAGGTTGTTATTATGACATCATTACAGTGCTATTACATCACATGTTGGTGATGTTGGAATTTGATTCAAGATATGTATTGTATATTGTCGTAGTTGTGGTATTATCGATAAAAAATAAATAAATAAATAAATATATATATATATATATATATATATAAATATATCACCTTTTTTTTCTATCTCAATCTATTTGTCAGTATTGTGACAGCTATACAGTATATTTTTGGCAAAGGGGAGA